>JAYMSL010005131.1:0-10412 GCA_036897195.1 Plantago coronopus
TTTTACCTTTCTCGAGCTTTAACGAGCCTTTCCTATTAAAAATATTAAAAAGTAAAAATATATAAATTTATTACTATAATAAGCCTAATCAAGCTTTATCAGCTCAGCTCAGCTCATTGAAAGAACGAACATAAAATGAGGTTCAAGCTCGACTCGTGCGTTTACCTTATCGAACTCGAACGAGTCGAACCGAACCCTCGTTAAGACTTGGCTGCATAATAACTCTATCTGAATGTCTTAAACAACAACTTTTTTTTGTATATAGGGAAAGGTCGAATTTCACAAAATTTATACGTAGCGATACACAAATGTCTAAAAGTTAAAATTCTTACATGAGCTAAGCCAACTAGAGTATATATTGAAATGATCACACAAGTGAGTAGACTCTTGGATTAGTCACAATATGTCAATATTAAGCTTTTATCTTAAATGTATTTACTTCCAAATATTATTCCATGATATTCCATAAATAATACTAGAACATATAAAATTGAGTATTTTACCCCTTTTTATATCAAGACTATGGTTAGCGTCACCTTGATAAGTGACTTACAATGTGTCATCTTGATTATACTTATCCTATTATCCATATGAAAGATTGGTCAATGACTTTGAAAACAAAATTGGGAAATATGATATAATTTAGGGATAAAATAAAATCCATACCGCACTATAATTGATTTTGTACGCAACTAATGCAAAATAACTTATATTTTACAATCGAATGTTCTAGCACATTGTAAATACTTAAATATACACCTATCATTACTCGCTCAAACAAAATTTCAACATTCTAGAAAAAAATTCAACACCGATATTAATATCTTTCCAAATCTACATGAAGTCACGAACGCATTCCCCTAATTTGCACTCGTTAAATCGGGTATCCTAATCATTTTAGTACTAGATAACCATACCTATAGTCAAATCCTACCGTTACTTAGTTTACCCATTCAACCCGACCCATCCACCTGGTCCAGCTACTAGTTGGCTCCAGCTGTACGTTTTCCCAGTTGTTGACAGTTACCAAACACCGACTATTTCACTGGCATTTCCCGGTTACCGGTCACCCCCATTATCTATATATACAAAACCCCCAAAATCTCAACACGTCACAAAAACACAGTTTTAACAGAGAAACGAAATTAGGGTTTCAGAAAAACCCCAATTTCTCAATTCTCTTCAGTTTCACAAAATATGACGCAATCGGCGCCTGAATTGTCATCTCCCAGGGACGAATATCTGCCGGAGACGCCGCTTGTGAGTAGAGGATGCTGCTTCTTCATCAACCTGCCCTGTTTCAGCTCCCCTCGGCCGGACAACTGGGAGAGAATTTCGACGTCGGAGACCGATCGGGTACCGCAACAGGAGAGTGTGAGCGCGAATTGGTTGGATAAAGGAGTTACGGCGTTGAAGAAGGTGAGGGAGTGGTCGGAGCTTGTTGCCGGACCGAAGTGGAAGACGTTTATTAGGCGGTTTAACCGGAATTCTACGACCAGCAGGTCGAAATCGGGGAGGTTTCAGTATGATCCGATGAGCTATGCGCTGAATTTCGATGAAGGAGCGGGGCAGAATGGGCAGTTTGATGATGATAGGGTTTTCAGAGATTTTTCGTCGAGGTATGCCGCGATCAGGGGGCAGAATAGTTTGCCTAAGGAGGAGTCTCTGTTTACGTGATCTGGCGATGCGGTTATGGGATCAAAATGCGGCGGAGATACGGTGGTTGATTGGTGGCCAGATTATTTTGTTGTTTAGTTAAACATGATCATTTTTACACCCAATTTGTTGATAAGATACATTTTTAATGACAATTACTGGGATTAAGTGGAATTCAACTATTCAAGCATTTTTTTTTAGTATTCATTTTCACTTTTTCAGCACTTACAGTAGTGAAATAACTTTACTGGTGGTAAAAAGCTGGTTTTGGTCAAGATATTTCTGTAAAATGAAGGATTATATGGTGATTAGTGGTTGGTCAAGATGTTGCCGATCTGTTAATTGATGTATATTAATGGTCATTATGTCAAGATAATCTTGACTGCTGGAAAATAGTACAATCTCATAATTAAGGTTCCATTTATTCATAACAATCTAATTAAGAAACTGAATTATTCGTGGGCTGGTGCAAGGTGTCACCAAAGTTTCTTTTAAATCTTATTTAATGCAAAATAAATTATGATTTTGATCATTTATGTCTATGGGAGATATTTCTTGGTTGATCTTGGAAGTGCCTTAATCTTGTTATCGTATGCATTGTCATTGAACTCGTTTTGGTTAACGCTAACTAATAACATGTATATGTAGCATATGTGACAACCACGAATTTGATTGTGATTCGAATTCAATATATTCAGAGTTGGGTTTAGAGTAGGTGTTGTTTTGTAAAAATGTCAACTTCGAAGTTCGAACTTACAGTTACAAGATATGAAGAAGAAAACAAGTTACAACTTACAAGAGAGAATCCAGATTGGGAAGAATCATTTGTAGACCTCGAGTTGATCTCCAAAAGCAGAGATTGCCTTTTGTAATTTTCAATAATTTGTTGTAAGTGTTAGTTTGGTGCAGTTTTGTCAGTGATGGTTCATTGTTTGTGACTTTGTGGAATAGAAAAGGGAAATCTAACAAGGAATCCAAGGGGGTCGTGCAATGCTTAAAAGGAAAAGATTCGTAGCTGTCTATGACAGAACAACACTTGTTCAAACTATGTTGCTGATTTCATGGAGCATTATTCTCCTCTCTGTCTACCCATACCCATGAATTCATGTTCTGGAAAATTAGTTGTCACATGATGTTTTGAGTTCTTCATTTAATTTCTCTAATCTAATGTATTGAAAAGATAGAGAATATTTAGTGCACAAAGATGTTAAAAGACGCTCGGAATATAGTTCGTAGAAGTCGTGTTATATTGGTTACTGGTTCGATTGAGAGGAAGTAAATGAATGACTTGATGAAACTTGAAGGTTGAAACCACCGACAATTGACTGTAATTTGACTGAGGGTTTAATATAATTGTGAAATTTAGTGTCTCTTTGTATAGTATACGTAAAAGATTGTGGGAGGACAGATTCTGATTTTCCTTAAATCATGTCACATTGTATGTTGTGATAACGTAGAAGATCGTAACACCCTTCCTCTAGAAGCCAATGCCCCCAAGTATGACCTAACTCGTGAAACAGTCTTTCTTTCTTGCAAGTGACTTCGAAGGAAGTGACAATCTGGGACATCTTTAGAATGGGTCTCTCGACTCTCTCCTCGATAGGACCTACATTGAAGTGGTCTCCATTGCAAGTGATCTTAAAGTGACACTTCTCGAAAATCTTTAGAATTGATGACCTTCTCCTCCAATGAGGTCTTCGGATAGACCTACAAGTAGGCCTCAAGTAGGTTATATAGGCCCAATATAGCTGGCTCCTATTAGGATCTTAGTGGTCCGGCAACTTAGGGCCAATCATATTCCGCGTATCAACACTCCCTCAATCCCACTGTAGTACTAAATGTCACTTTGCGAAAACTACTTAAACATAGGAGAGGGAGAGAGTCGATCATAGAAGATATAGAACATTAGTCTCTCACCTAATATAGAAGAAACCGTATTTAGCGAACCATAATACGAGGCATGGGACTACTCCAACTCTCCAAGTGCTAATGAGGCAATTGGGTGAGTAAAGGGCAAAGTGTCACGCGGTTGTAGGAGCAAATATAAGTGCAATGATAGAGACAAAAGCGCCTGAGAGAGATTCATCTGTCAGTGGGGTACGTGATGTTTGATTAGGACACCTAAACTTATTCAAATTTAATTTGCCTTACCCCACCATACATTATCTAATCTTGACCACTTATCCTTTTGTTTTCAACTGCCCTATTCTGTTTCAGACAAATCCAAACAAACCATCACGAGATCTCTAACATGGTTTGAACATGACCTACACGCCAAGGCGCCAGTCTAATGTGCCTCCGATCATCCACGTCCCCCGAGGTTAGGTGTCGATGAGCTCATCGAGCTATCCATGTATGTGTGTGAGACACAACCTCACACCCTACGTACAACGACAATGATGCAGTTATTGTGTTCTACAAAGAGCGATAGAAGCTCGCTAAGGCACACAATATACACGACTGGTAAAGTTCTGAGTCTTTTCAGGCTCTATATAGGAGAGAATAACTCTAGTAGCATAAGCATTTACATTCACAATACTCGTGGACACTACTTTATTCCGTGATTGCCGTCTCCTAATGGGATAAGTTTCTACATGAATGAGCCTCTTGCATCAATCATTCAATCATGCGGACAGGCAGAGAGCTCGAGAGCCCTCTCAACAGAGCGAACGATACAACCAGATAACAAGGGCATCAACAGATGAACAGAAATTACTCATACCGTCCGTCATACATGGGGGGTGTTCAAGATGGAACTTTCACATGGTCCCAAAGTTGGTTTAGCTGATATAAAACTAGTGTTGACTAAATCAACAAAAGTTAAGTGAAGTTAACAAAATGAAAAGGAAAAGGGCAGAAAAGAGCAAGTATAATTTCTCCTTGTTTATTGATCTTGTGTACTGGGAAAGAAAAGATGCCACATGGGAATGACACACACACTCTAATCTGGCCCTTGCAAAGTGGCTGGCTTACACCCAAGGTTTGAACTTTGAACACAAAAGCTCTCATCACAAGACTGAGAGAAGCTCTACTATTTCCTCTTTCTTGGATCCACCATGGGGTCCCAGATCAAAAGAAGCACACCCCACATACACAAAAAAGCTCCCCAAAGTACACACATATAATAAAGTTAACAGTATAGCATGATTGCAAAGAAAGTGAATTGGAGATTTGGAGGGAAGACATGAAGTGAATAATTAATCAACCAAAACAAGTATAGGAGTAGAACATTATTTCTGCAGTTCTGCTCTAGCTGGTAAAGTAAAACCCATGGTCAAACTAGCATGTATGTGTCTTTGATGGAATATGGTTCAAGATTGGTATAATCTTTAGGGGCTTCTTGTGAATGAAGGTACTCTAATGCAGCAGATGTACCTACCGAGGGCACTCAAGGGCCCTCGGGCTTTTGGTTGCATCTTCTTGGCTATAAAGAGATGCCAATGAGAAAACAAGGATTCAACATCAGTGTCTATCATATCTGGCCCTCCAAGATTCCAAGGAAGAAAACAACTTCTTAAGCTAGCTCTAGAGAATTCGTTATTGAGACATTTAGTGGCAGATGGTTCTAACAGTACATCCGAATCAAGCTAATGTAGTCATATCAAGAATCCCATCTATGATTCTAGACAAGATAAATGTAATTGTATATTGACAAAAGGGGTGAAAGAAGTGTAAGTGGAAAGGCGAATAGATATCAAACAAAACAAGCAGTAAACGACTGAGACAAACTTTCGCATTAATCTATATTCATCGACTATGCATAACCATCGGAACCAAAAAAAGAGAGAAAACTATTCATAATCATCATCAAAATCCTTTAATCCACGGTCACTCAAATTTCACAAGGAACCGAACCACCAAAAATCGTTTGATGATGAACCAATAAACAGAAAATACAGTACCTTTTCAGATGGCCTGTGTTCTATTCATCCATGACAAATCCAAATTGGGAGATGTAGGATTCTCTAAATGGTTGTCCGTTGAACTTCCAAATTTCCCCTTCTTAGACCACAACCAAATCTTGGAAACGGAGTAACTATCAGTCTTCGTACCAATAGACAGCTTCTTCCCTTCTGTACTCGCATCCACAGCAGAGTTACGGTTTTGCCATGTCACTTTATTCCCATCTCCTGCAGCTTTATCACGACTCAAGGCCACCCGAAGATTAGCATCACCAACCACATACTGATATGAACCCATAGAGTAACATCTTCTTGCATCCAATTTACTGCTACTAGATTCTCCGATCGATTCTCCATCAGAATTGTCCAACTTCCGAAACTTTCCAAGCCTAACCGGAAAAACCCCTTTCTCTGTCGCGACTTCTTCAATCTCAACCCTCTTTTGAACAATCGAGGCTGTATTCTCACCAGGAAACACATCATCTTCCCTAAAATCATCATAATCGAAAATTGGATTCTCCCCGGGATTGAACAGCGTAGCTCTACAAAGAGGACATGTAGAATTCGACAAAAGCCACGTATCAATACAGCTTATGTGAAAAGCATGACTGCACGTGGGCAGCAACCGCAACTGATCAGTCTCCGTAAACTCACACAAACACACAGCACAATCAAAGTGCTCCATCTTCGGCCCAACAATCTCCTTATATGAAAAAACAGGTAAAGCGTCGATAAAAGCCTGATCTAACCCAGAGTCATGTAAATGAAACAGCTGCTGCAGCTGCCTCTGCAGGGCATCGGAGCTCGAATCCTCCAAATTCCTATTGGATTGCGACGAAGAGGGCTTTTTGGTAAGGAATCTAACTAGCAAGTGCAGCAAACCGGATATGAAAAACAAAACAGCCAAGATCACTATAATAAAAAGCACAGCTGGACTAATCTTCATCCCTGGTGCAGAATGGCTTGATTCTTTCTGTAAACTACTGGTAGCAATTGGTGGAGGTAAATATGGAGGTGGGTATGACAAAACACCATCTTTCTGACTGATTTGTTCCTGAATCCAAGAAACTTTCAAGTGCCTATGCCCAGAATACCACTTTTTCCCTTCCATTTCTTTCACTCACAATCAAAAATCATTTCTTCAACAACTTGACAACCCAAAAAAACAAGCCAAGGCGAAAACTTTAGGCCTCAGATTTGTTGTATGGCATCACAAAAATACAACAACAACAGCTAGGCTGACATAAAGTAAAGACTAAAGAATATCTAATTGTTCAATCGCAATAACAGCAAGAAGATGACAACACCATAGAAAACTTCAAAAAGATTGAGTCTTTACCTACTGGAATACTCAAGAAGCCAAATTCACATGGACCCTCTTCTTGCAACAGGTGCAGCAGCAAACCAAAACCCTAAAAGCTCAGAGCTTTGGCATCTTGCTATACTTATACCAGCAAATGGAGTTTAAAACTCTCTCTCCTAATTGAAAAGAGAGAAGATTTGGCTATAATAAGGCTACAATTAGTATTAAATATACCAAGATTTGAGCTTTATTTTCTCTATTTATACACTGATTGATTTTTACACTGTTCTTTTTATATACACAACGCAAGATTGAGATGGAGAAAAGGGAATTGAAATGTTCACACAGTGGGTATTTTAAGACAGGAGATTAAAGAGACCATTAGAGGACAAAGGGAGGGTATTCTTGTCCAAACAGGAAAGGAAGTAAGAAAAAGAGGGGTAATTTTGTCAAAAGAGAAAAAGAGGTAAGAAAAAGGAAAAGGATGAGTGTGTTACACGCGGCGAATGGAGTGCGTGGTTTGAGGGGGAATGGTCAACTGGTTCAGACAACGCGCCTTATCGGAAGGCGAAAGATTGTGGGCCTGAGGTGTGGCTCGAGATAGGGTGGGTTCAGGCTCAGCCCATTGTTGTGGACTCGGAAAATTACGCGGTGAGTTTTCTATAACGTCTAGTGAGAGCGGTATAGCTGGATCGAATGGTAGAAGGTGTTACGGCTAGAGAGTTGAAATTTTTGGGAAGGAAAGGAAATTGAATTCTGGATTGTAGGTTCGAGAGTTTCGGAGAAGCGACTCGTTGAAATTTCGATTATGGGATTAAGAGAATGTTTTCCTATAAATAGGAGATTTTGAATATGTTGGAGACGAAGGGATCGGAGTTCAAATTGAAATTTGAAATATGTTGATTAATGAATTTCTACCATTGTAGGTTAAGAAGACGTTAACTCAGTAAATTATAGTCAATGTATTATGAGATGCTCACGTTAGTCAGGTAATTTGGACATGATTACGATAACATGAGTTGAAATGAGAGACATGCAATACTATTTTATGCACTAGTAGTCTAAAGGGGTCAAGTGATTTATAGTCTTTGTTCGTTGACCAATGAGACGTTGTTGAGCGTTTTGGCCTCTTCGTGCTTGGAATAAGTCCGTGAATGTATTCGCTTGTTGATTAGGCGGGAGACATGAAACATGAAACGCTTCTGGGGCGGTTATGATGATGCCTTTTATTCGACTTATTATGAAATAAAAAAGTTTGTGACCTACAACAAAGTCATTTCAAGCAGATTTTATGAATTTGACACAAAATCCTTTTATATAGCTCATTATTCTCCGAACTTCAAGTTGTACAACATCAAATATCGATACACTATTAGCTCCATTCGTGGTCCAAGAGAATCGTGCTCGTGATTTTAACTCAATTTTAGATCATTTAATTTGTATGCTACAGCATCACATATCAATACATATTTTCGCTCTAATCAAAACGTAAATTAAACTAATCGTATATTCGTGTTACAACTCTTTCCTTATCATGATGATTGTACAAACAATTGCATCAATGTATTCTTCCCATTTTCAATAACTTATATGAGTCCCTATTTGCGTCACATTTTTTGGATGTTTCCTTAGTATAATTGCTTGGCTTTAATAATAACTTGGAGGGTACCCTAATTTGGCTTGGAATAAGAATATATAAAACGTAAGATAATTGCAAATCTTAACCTTCAATATTAAGGCTAGATTAGGTACAATTGCTTGATTATATATGCCATGTGTGGATGCAATGCAGCTGCAATAAGCAACAAAATTGATGCAAATTGCAAGCCATTAGGTCGTAAAAGACAAGTGATCCTTGGCTTCTTCCAATTTATTTCGGAATCAATTAGTTGTACGATTATTCTCCTCCTTTAAATTATAAGGTTTATCGTAACATTCTACCAAACACAATTTAATTAATAAATTTTAGACATGTATTTCAAACGTGTTTACCATTACGTGACAATATTCATCTATTTTCGAAGCGACTTGTACATGGTATAGAAATCATCGTTCATTAAATAGAATGTTGAAAGTAGAACGTGGAAAGTAAACAAGAGTTCTAACTTCTATCAAATTGTATGATTATTTCGGAATCAAATTAATTGTACGATTATTTCCCTCCTTTAAATTATAACAAGGTTTATCGTAACATTGTACCAAGTACCAACACAATTCAGTTAGTAATTCACACATGTATTTCGAATGTGTTTACTTTTACATACATACGATAATATCCATCAGTCTCCAAAGCAACATGTATATGGTATAGAAATCATCGTTCATTAACTAGGATGCTGAAAATGGGACGAGGAAAGTAAACAATAGTTGAATCTAAATTTATCAAATGCTCTGGAAATATAGTAAACTTATATTTTGTATGTATTTAGTATTTACTATTTACATAAATACGATGATATTCATCTGTTTTCGAAGCAACATGTATATAGTATATGATATAGAAATCATCGTTGATTAATTATGATGCTGAAAATGGAACTAGGAAAGTAAACTAGAGTTGTAACTTCTATCAATTATGCTCTGAAAATGGAGTGGTACATTTATTCAAAGTCAGATGTCATGAATGAAATTAGTTAAAATGTGACTCTTTTTTCTTGTTTAAGTTTCAAGTCTCATAAATGAGTTTATGCACAAAATTTGATATTTTCCTAAAAACTTGTGAATATTAGCACTCAAATAGTACTAATAGTACAAGTAAGTTGTTGTGATGAGATATTCAGATTTTAAGTTAGGTTAGGACTTAGGCAGGGATGCTTATGGCCCCATGACGTAGAATTTATAACTTCGATTTCTAGGCATCTGAGATCAGGGATGGCGAGAAGGAGTTGTCATCTCATCTGAAATTATCAAATTAACATGTTTTGTTTTGAAAGTTTTGAAAACATTGCCATTTGCGCTCCCACCCAATACAACTATCTGAAAATGTCATATATTCTCCACCGCTACCTTATATTTCTAGCTTAACACATACTACACTCCTCTCTACTAGTAGTACTCGAGGTGCATGCGAATATATAATTTTGATTTCTAAGCATATGGCTCGATAACAAACTGTTCATATTATTAACATCTGGGACGAATGTTCAGGATAATATTTTATTATAGCCGTATTCGATCTACGTGTAAAGATAATGAATTAAGATATGAAAGTCCTAGAGAAAGTTCCATGATGAGCATTATGAAACTAGCAAATTATTTCTATCACACCATCATAATTCTGTACTTGACCTATCAACAAGATTTCATTGGAAAATAATGGGGCATTATGCTATGGTGCACTTGTTTGACAACTTAATAAGCACTCAAAAGCGACAATTTGGAATTTAAGACTACACCACTCGAGTATTGTCACTAGTATCATCCAATATTAGCCGGCTAGTCCCTTTTTCTACGGTTTATTTAGTTTCCAGTCTTGTTTTTGGTCATATTTTTGCAACACATAACGAGTTCATTTGGGCCTTACTTTCAAGTCCAACAACATCATATTTTAG
>JAYMSL010005132.1:0-10411 GCA_036897195.1 Plantago coronopus
CAAGGGCGGAGCCAGTGCAGGTCTCAAGCACGTCTCTAAAAAGATAAACAAACTTCTAGTGTAAAATTATGAATAAATATTGTTCATAATCCGACTGTAACGGAATTTTTATCTGTCTGCCCCAGGACGGCAGGACCCAATTGATCTGCAAAATTCCATATGAGGTTACTCTATACTACAGGTAGGACTTGGAATCCACCCAAAAAAAATCACTCTTAAAGGTCATAATTCAATTAAACCAGGGTCTTGGAAACGTTACTGCCATATTCATCATGGTAAAAGCTCTGGCTTTTTGTCAAGAACAAAAGTTCAGAATAGAGAAAGGGAGAGAAGTGGAGTTGGTACGTAAACAAAAAGAAGAAGAAGAAAAGCAGTCTACACTGAAGAATGAAAACAAGCGCCAACACTATAAAGATCAAGATACAATAGAGCATCTTGTACACATTGTGAATACCTTTAGAGTAGAAATTGGTTACTAGTTCTTACTAGAATCTTCTGTATTGTTCTACCTCCTTCTTCCTAACTGTTTTTCCCTCCATTTTGTTTTGCTTACTCTTCAAGCTACCTGTTGTATAAATACTGATCTTTTTCATTCAAGTAAATAAGAACACAGTTTATTTACTTGTCGTTCCATTTTACAATGTCTGCGCATTTTGATATGGTATCCAGAGCTTTCAGGTTCTGATTGTTACAGTTACTTCTTCAGATTGTTTCTTCTAATGGATCAATCTCTTGTTTACACAATCAATTCTCTGAGTAATTCAGCTGATTTGTGTTCATCTAGCTATCTTTTCTGGTTTTTCTGTGAAATCGCTGAGTAATTCAGCTTGATTGTTCGAAATCCAGCTAGATCGTTTGTAGTTTTATCTTCGTTTCTCTTCAATTTCCATTCATGGCGGAAAACGATGTTGAATCGATTCAACAGAATGAAGATGCTCATGAGGAGCGGAGATCTCTAACTCCTCGTGTTAATCGTTCAATTGAAGAGAAAGCGGTTGATCCAGAGGAAGATCCATACAATCCTTCGAGTGCTTACTTTGTTTCTCATGCTGAAACTCTCATTTCTGGAGCAGTTAAGCCAGTATTGAAAGGTGCAAATTACTTGACCTGGAAGAGGCTGATGCTGCGATCGATTTCTGTGAAGAACAAAATCGGTTTTATTGATGGATCACTGGTTATGCCAGCACTTGATTCCAAATTATATCGTCCTTGGTGGAGATGTAACAACATTGTGTTGTCATGGATTCTCAGTTCTCTCACAGAAGAAATTCGTGCATCTGTTATGTTCATGGATTTAGCAAAGGATGTCTGGAATAAAATCTGTGTCAGGTACTCTCAACCTGACAATATGCGTATATACCAAATTCAGTTAGCAATTAGCTCTCTAACTCAAGGCAATAACTCTGTTGATGCATATTTCACACAACTGTCCGGTCTATGGGAAGAACTACACATGTTTAGGCCTATTTCTCTAGAGTCTGCTAAGTTTGCTGAAACTGATATGGTATTTCAGTTTTTAATGGGATTAAATGAGTACTATGATCACACTCGTAGTCAGATTTTGATGATGAATCCAATTCCTGGTTTAGATCAAGCTTATTCTCTTGTTCATCAAGCTGAACAGCAAAGAGATACTAGAATGAATGTTTCTAATATCACTGGAAGTGATAATGCTACTTTTGCTGTCAAGAGTAAGAGGAAGGGTAAAGCACATTGTGATCACTGTAACCTTGATGGTCATACAGCTGATAGATGCTACAAACTCATTGGTTATCCTGAAGGATATCAGTTTCCTAAGAGAACAGCTAATGGTGCTAATAGACCAGTTATAGCTGGACCTTCTCATGGTTATCAAGGCAACAGGAATGCCAATACTCAAGCTCAGTGGCCACAGAAAACTTATGCTAATAATGTTGGATCAGCAGAGTGTGTACAGAATTACTCTAAGATCAAGAGTACTGTGCAAGGTCTATTGAGAATGGTGGATCAATCTGAACATGCTGATGATAAGAATGGCTCAAACATTGAGTATAATGCACCTGATTATGTGAATCACTCTGATGGTACTGCTATGGAGCATGATTCTGGAATGGATCCATCTGTTGCTTACACTACTCTTGCTGGTATGAAGTATATTCCTATCACATCACCTGCAATTACTTCACCACTGATAAATAGTATTATGTCTGCACTGCATAAGCATTTCATTCTAGACACAGGAGCTACAGATCACATTGTTTGTTCTAAACATTTTTTTACTTCATCTGTGACTAGTGTTGATACTTTTGTGCAACTTCCTGATAAGAGAAACATTTCAGTTTCATTAATTGGTTCTGTCAAGATAAATGAACATTTAACTTTACATAATGTTCTATTTGTGCCAGAATTTCAAGTGAACTTGATCTCTATATGCAGAATTTTAGATGAAGGAATGTTTGATTTCTATTTCACTAAGCATATGTGTTATCTCCAGGAAATTTCTTCAGGGATAAGGATTGGGCTCGCTGAGAGACTCAATTCCAGACTGTTCATTTTGCTGCTTTCTAGTAATACATCCAATAATCAAGCTTATACAGTTGAAAGTCATGACAAATCCACTCAGCACACTCTGTTGTGGCATCAAAGACTTGGACATCCTTCTCTGCAGATGATGAATCTTATTCCTAGTCTTAATCTGAAGTGTAAACATTTTCATGATTGTTCAATTTGTATTGAAGCTAAGATGAGAAAGTTACCTTTTCCTAATAGCACTACTGTTTCACAGTCATTGTTTGATCTGGTACATTTTGATGTTTGGGGGCCATATAGCCAACCCTCTCTGACTGGTCAACATTATTTTCTTACCATTGTTGATGATTACAGCAGATTTACTTGGGTTCATTTGTTTAAACATAAGTCAGAAGTAAAACAGATTATGATGCAGTTTATTGCTTTGATTCAAACTCAGTATGATAAAGTCATCAAAGTAATTAGAACTGATCAAGGATCTGAGTTTAATCTATCTGATTTTCTGCGCCCTTTGGGCATTATTCACCAGCAAAGTTGTGTGTATACACCACAACAAAATGGCATAGTTGAAAGGAAGCATCAGCATTTACTGAATGTTGCTAGGGCACTTCTTTTTCAATCTAATCTTCCACTTAAGTTTTGGGGTGATGCTGTTCTTACAGCATGTTACTTAATCAATAGAATGCCAACTCCAAATCTGAAGAATCAAAGTCCATTTTCTGTTTTTTATAAGCATGATCCAGATTACACTCATCTTAAGACTTTTGGATGTTTGAGTTATGCATTGACACCTTCTGTGCACAGAACAAAGTTTGACATGAGAGGTCAACCATGTGTGTTTATTGGTTATCCTCCTCACATTAAAGGATACAAGATGTATAATCTCAAAACTCATAAAGTTCTTATCACCAGGCATGCTCACTTTGTGGAAACACAGTTTCCTTATTCTGATGATGCTTGTGTTCCATCACACACCTCAGATTTACCTGATGAATCTAACCTTGTTTCACCCTTTTGCATAGATGAATTGTTGCACACTTACCATCCACATGAACATACTGTGCAGAACTCACATATACATCCATCATCAGTGTCACAACAACACTCTAATATTGCTGTTGACAGCATTCATTCAGATGTTTCTTTACCTGTGCAAACTTCTGATTTGCCAGAAGTTCTTGCCACAGATTCTTCATCTCCAGACGTTCTTTTACGACGTTCTACACGATCAAGAGTTCCCAATACTCGTCTTCAGGGTTACTACTTGAATGTTTTGCATGGCAAGCACACTGATTCTTCTCACACTAGATATCCTATATCCAATTTTGTGAGTTATGACCATTTGTCAGATTCTCACAAAACTTTTGCTTTTAATTTGATCATTCATGCTGATCCTAAGCATTACAAAGATGCAGCTCAACATTCTCACTGGAGAGATGCCATGAAGCTTGAAATTGATGCTTTACAGCAGAATCACACTTGGACTGAAGTTCAACTTCCTCCTGGACATAAACCAATTGGTTGCAGATTTGTCTATAAGACCAAGCTCAAGGCTGATGGTTCTTTGGATAAATTTAAGGCTCGATTGGTTGCCAAGGGTTACTCTCAACAATATGGCCTTGATTACGTTGAAACCTTTAGTCCTGTTGCAAAGCTTACAACTGTGCGCATCTTTTTGGCCCTTGTTGCTATGCATGGCTGGCAATGTCAACAAATGGACGTGGCAAATGCATTTATCAATGGTGATCTTGATGAAGATATTTACATGTCTCCTCCGCCCGGATACTTGTTTCAGGGGGAGTATACAGACACACAAAAACAACACATTGTGCTCAAACTTAACAAATCTCTGTATGGATTGAAACAAGCATCTCGGCAATGGAATCAAAAATTTTCACAAACTTTGTTGAACTTTGGTTTTCAGCAGTCTGCAGCAGACCATTCTCTGTTTACAAAGACCAAGGATAGTGTCTTCATAGCACTTTTAGTCTATGTAGATGATATTATCATCACTGGTAGTAATGCAGATTGTATAAACCAAACAAAACAAATGCTACATTCACAGTTCAAGATAAGAGATCTAGGAGAAGTTAAATACTTCTTAGGCTTAGAAATTGACAGAACTGATAAAGGTATCATAGTTTGTCAAAGGAAATATGTGTTAGAACTTCTTGCTGATACCAACTTATTGGATGCAAAACCAGTGGTTACACCTATTGAAGTTAACACAAAATTCGTTGTGGATGACACAGAGGTTTTGCATGATCCTACTGAATACAGAAAGTTGATTGGAAGGCTGATATACTTGAATATCACCAGACCAGATATCACTTATGCTGTGAGTATTTTGAGCCAATTCATGCAGAAACCATCAAGAACTCATTACAATGCAGTACTGAGAGTCATTAGATATCTGAAGCAAGCACCTGGACAAGGAATATTGCTCTCTGCAAAAAGAACATCCATGCAAGTAAAGGCTTTTTGTGACTCAGATTGGGCATCTTGTCCATTTTCTAGGAAGTCTACAACAGGCTATTGTGTGTTTCTGGGAGAAACTTTGATCAGCTGGAAGACTAAGAAACAAACAACTGTTAGTAGATCTTCTACAGAAGCTGAGTACAGAGCTTTGTCTTTCACTACTTGTGAAATTGTTTGGGTATTATCACTGCTCAAATGTTTTAACATCAATCATGATAAACCAGTGGTTTTGTATTGTGACAATCAATCTGCAATACACTTAACCAAAAATCCTGTCTTCCATGAGAGAACCAAACACTTGGAAATTGACTGTCATTTTGTTAGAGAAAAGGTGCTCTCCGGTACTATCGAAGTCAAGTACATTCCATCAAAAAGAACAGCTGGCGGATGTGTTCACTAAATCCCTAACAGCAGACAGTATCAAATATCTGTTAAGCAAGATGAACATTGGTAATACCTATGCACATCTTGAGGGGGAGTGTCAAGAACAAAAGTTCAGAATAGAGAAAGGGAGAGAAGTGGAGCTGGTACGAAAACAAAAAGAAGAAGAAGAAAAGCAGTCTACACTGAAGACTGAAGAAATGTGCCAACACTATGAAGAGCAAGATACATTAGAGCATCTCATACACATTGTGAATATCCTTAGAGTAGAAGTTGGTTATTAGTTCCTACTAGAATCTTCTGTATAGTTCTACCATATTCTTCCTAACTGACTTTCCCTCCATTTTTTGTTTTTGCTTACTCTTCAAGCCATCTTTTGTATAAATACTGATCTTTTCCATTCAAGTAAATAAGAACACAGTTTATTTACTTGTTGTTCCATTTTTGCAATGTCTGCGCATTCTGATAATCTTACCACGTGTATGGGTGCTGAGCAATCTTAACTTGGCAATATACTTGTAGAAAGTGAACTACATTTCTTCACAAATTGAATGGGCGACTGATCTCAAGTTAAGTAATGAGATTTTCTGTGAAGTGAGACTGAAAAAGACTAGTGATACTCATTTCAAGCTAATTGGGTTGAGGATCATTAATACTAGTAAATCCAGGCAGGAAGCATAGCATGTGGAAACATATTGCAGATAGCAGAAAGCTTAGCAGTTAGCACCGAACTTTAATATGGGGCACGAAAGCATATATACGACTCTCTGAGGAATATTATCAAACACCTGGTGTATGTAGAAAAACTGGAGAAATGGCTGATATGTTTGTCTAACGTGCTCCAACACAAACACAAGCATAAGGATGGTCGATTTACCTCTCTTTCTTCTTCTAACTAGTTTACAACCCGTCGAAAATCGACGGGATAATTCGATCATACGTGTAAGAATATACTTTATAAAATAGAATATATAATTAAAATTAAAACAATAACATTGATTTTCATGATAATAAAAATCAATTTCAGGTACATATTCAAGAAAAGAATGTAAATCGTAAAATCTTGAAGTTAATCTCCCCCGTGCATGATATGACAGTTTTAATCAGTTTCATAGTATGAACTATGAAGTAGCAAATCTAATAATCCCTATGTCTCCATATCATCTTATTACTTTGCAGAATTGATATTTCTTTCATGCACGACCATCTCATTTACTAACAAATTATCCTTGTTCACTCAAAAGTCATAAATCAAATATTCGTTCCCCGTAAGACATGGATTGATGACTCATCGTCATTTCAAAAGAAGATTTACAGTTGCTTTTTGAGGGGTAAAATAAGAATTATGTTACTTTTAAATTAAATAATATTATGGTAGTGAGTTTAAGATTTTGATTTTAATATGTAAAGTAATTTGTCGTGGTTAGATAAATAATAAAACTGGTGTTGGATAAATAAATTTGATATTTTAACCTTGACAAAAATGGAAATGTAAACCTTTGATTGAGACGTCAAACATGCATAAAAATTGTAAACCTTATTAAGGGACGGAGGAAGTAACACTATCATTGCGCATTCAATAGTTGTATCACAACTTCTCTCCCTGCATAGATCATAAATTAGTTTCCCGTGGAGCATAGGTTTATATGGTCTTATCTCATGTGTGTATGTGTTTATCATTATAACTTGTTATTCTTGTCACTCAAAAGTCGTAGATCACAAATTAGTTCCGAAACCCAAGTTAAACTGAATGTAACTGAATATAAGTTGAATCGAACATAACCCTGTGTCATCTGTACACTTGCATTGGTGCATCATCTTACATTCTTACCTCAAGAAACTTTTTCATTGTCCTTGGATTTATTAGTGACATTCTAACTATACTCCCTCCGTCCAGTCAAATGCTTCCCGTTTAGTTTTGTTGACTTTTTTTGGATTGTAAATTAGTCCTAAATTATGTTGGCTAAAAAAATGGAAAAATTACATTAAAAATATATAGTTATGGTAATAGTTTAATATAATTTTTAAAATTTTTTGATTCAATAAAAGTTTGGAGTAATTTGCGACCGAAAAACGGGTATCAAAACAAAATGAGAAGTTTCTTCTAGGACGGAGGTAGTATATAATAAGTGGGTTTGAATTTAAATAGACATATAGCTTGCTTCAAGTATTGAAGAGAATCAAGAATTAAACATGATCTGAAACCTATCATGATTTGAGTTTTTCTGGGAGCTACATGCAGTTGATGAATTAGACTGAAGAGTTGGTTACATAAGCATTTAGCCAACACTAAATAAAACGTGAAGACCACCTCTATTATAATTAAACACAATAGGTATGAATTTGTGCTTATGTTACTAATGTTAGTAGTACAAATTGTAAAAGTGAGATCTATCTGCTAATCATTTAAATGTGAGTTAAAGTGAATGATGTCAAATAAAACATCCAATAGTAGCAGTAAGCAGAGATTACATTTGCATAATAATTGTTCATGCCTCTTCGATAAAGCCTAAATGTTCAATTATAGGACTATCTCTTTCTTAAAGTAAGAAACATATTTTTCATGTACTCAATTAAAAATATTTCCAAGTTTGACATAAACCAAACCTCATGTTACTTTACATCACGGAAAATATAATAAAACTATACTATGAAATCAAATCAAGTATACAACTCATGTTGGGTCCTTCGAGTCTCCTACCTTATCGTTTATCCTGCAAAAAGAAATGAACCTAAAAATTAAGCTATAAAATTCATTAAAACATAATCTTAAAGATTTAGCTAAAATTAGCTAATTAACACCATTTGTGATTTGACAATAAAAGTGTTCTATTGTGCAAAAGGAAGACCAATCAAGAATCCTGGAAGATAGAGACCAATAGAGAAAGCAAATAAGATAAGTATCATGGTTCCAATGAAGAAGAGACTTCATGTGACTACTCGAATACGGTTCTGTTCTTTTCAACTTAAGTTCAGATCCATTCAGTTCAGTTCAGTTCAGGTTTGGTTAGTTCAAATTTGTATTTCACTTAAGTTCAGTTCAGTTCAGTTCAGATCAGTTCAATTCCGAAAATCTCAGATGAAAATAACAGAGCCTACATCAAATAAAGATGCTCTTACTACTATGAATTATAGCAGCTGCACGCCTACTTGATTATAGAGACTTCATAAAGGTTCACCCTAATTGAATCAGCAGCCTCCTTAATTAAGCAATTATTATCAGTGTATTTTATCCATTTTAAATTGGTAAAAGTATCTAAATTTGAATTTCTTGGGTTTGGGGCAAGAAACTCAGCTTCACGCATTCACATAGTAGTAATATTTTCAAAAAATCTCACCCGCATAATTGTATTCAAGGTTGTTACTCGGAATTGGAACTCAAAAAGCTCAACTTCACTGGGAGAAGCTACAAAATAAGATTAAAACAAACAAAAATTTAATGATGTAGTTATGTAATGAAAATGCATGTACACTCCAGACATATGTAAAAGGGGTAAATTTTGTTAGTAATCTTTGCAATTGTGGCTTATCTTGCTTTCGGAAACTCGATTTATAGCATAGACAACACATAACATATTGCCTTACTTGTGTGTGTGCGTGGAGGATCTTGTTTGCCTACATATTACACTGTTGATCATCTCCACACCTCAAAATTATTCCACAAAGAATAATACACATACATAAAAAAAAAGTGATGAATTGATTTTTAATTGGTAGAAAAAATGAAGACAATAAAGTAAATCAACGTGGTATATCAGCACCACAGATACCAACCCATGTACCCCTAATATTTCCATAATAAAATTCCTCACCATGTGAAGTTGTGAACTAACAAAACTAAAGTAAAATCAGTACACTGAACTATTCAATGAAAGCTAATGCCACCACAATAAATTTAAGGAAAGATATATAAGACATATATAACAGGTGCACTAAGAGGGGTAAGTAATGGTATAGAAGTTAACACTTACCATAACTAAGGAGTATTTAGTATAAGTTGAACAAAGTACAAAAGCAGATTCGAATTCCAATAGTCCAGTTATGAACTTAATAAATTTCAATAAAGTAACCTGAATTTATGAGATTAGATAAAGACACAAACACTCACTGCTGCAAATTGCAATGCAATGCAATGAATGAGTATGTGTATGAAGAGAAACTATCCATGCAGATGTGGAATATGTGCACTGGAAAGTAGGAAGAGTAAAGTAAAGGGAACATGAAGTGTTAGACCAGAAAGGTCTATGTTCATTATGCTAGAAACTGTAGATTTACCAAAATTGTAGAAACATGAGTAAACGACTGTCACCATGGAATTAGGCTTGGAGGAAGCCTATTTTGAGAAACAGAGACCGGAAAAGGTTGAAATTACTCACCTGCAACAAATGCGATGATATCGTTGATTGGCAGCAGATTACATGACAGAAACATCAAATACAGGAAACCTAAACCGATTCAAGCTTCTTCCGGTGAATCTACTCAGAGAATGCATCTTCATTCTGCATATGAGAATAGTAATCCTTAGTAGATAACTCAATGAAAAACCGGGCGTGGAGCAACAATTTCATCAAACAGTTGGAGTGCATACCATAGAATCAGAAAATCAAAAGCAACTAAAGCTGACAACATTACATGAGACTTAGACATATGCGTGTGAATAAGAATCAAACTGCAAATCCAGATTGGCGGAAGAAACAAAACAAAATATTAGGTGAATAGAAAATAAACTTACAGTATTGAAGAATGTCGTGAACAATCATGATTCTGGAAGATGAGTAAGGATGCTTGGTCGGATTGTTCTCCTCTACGTGTTAAATTCAGGGGGAGTATTCTGGAAAATAAACTTACAGTATTCTGGAAGATGAGTAAGAATCTCAATGAATCCAAATTGAAATTGTTTCAAATTTGGAGTTCTTACTTTGGCTGACACAGGAAAGTAGAGAGCGATTGAGAGACTTTGATTACTCACAGAATTGTTGTTGAGGAGAGAAGCCGAAAGAACCAAGAATAACTGAGAGGAAGTGAAATTGAATTTAGCAGAGGG
>JAYMSL010005133.1:0-10411 GCA_036897195.1 Plantago coronopus
TACCAAATTTGTACTGGTCCCAAGTTGGGACCGGACAAATTATTAATTTTATCGAGGTTATTAATTTATCGAGTATTAATTTAGAGAGGTTTTACTGTAAGCAAGTTGAGTGACATCTCTACAAGAGTTGACATGCTTAAAAATATTAATCCATAATCGAAGCAAACTTAATATTTCCATGTAAAATAGTAACAATGTCAACAGGGGTCATGACTAGTTCCTTGAGCCTGTTAGGTGACCAAGGATCATGACTTAACCACAAATATATATATTATCGAACCATTTATTTAAAATTAACAAAATCTTGTTCTACAATGATCAATTTGCTATCTATAGGTAACTAAAATTCAAGTTCTAAACAGTCAACACATGTTCAAGTTCTAAACAGTCTTGCTTTTGACATTTGAATTAGCTAATAGCTAATAGACGAGAAAGAAATTGGGTGTATTTGAATCGAAAATGTAACGTAAGTAAACAAAGTTTTGATGAAAATTAATCGAAATTTGAAACTAGTTCAACGCTCAATCTTATGTCTGATTGTATACATTTTCAGTTTTGTCACGCAGAAAACACAAAGGTTTAATCTTTACCATTTTCACAATCGCCATCATCTTCTTCGATATCAACCCCCGGCGCTTCATGATCTTGTAGTTCCCAAGAGCCATCTTCCTTCTGAACCATACCCTTGTTCTTCTCAACCCACCAGGAGACCGGAGTTATATACTCATCCTTTAACGCAGTCGAAGTCTTATTAACAAAAGTTATGCCCCTCTCAAATGTGCCTCTTCTTCCCAGTATTGCTGGCAAATAAGCACCTTCCAAATCATGCCATGTATCAACATCCCCTGGCCATTTCAGGAAATCCAGTTTTACACTATCGACCTGCAGATCAACGCCTACTTGCACGTACGGAAATGGTGGTATATCGGGAACAATGTCCGCTATATTTTGGATGCTCAACATGTGAAGATGCTGCATTGAATTTACAAGGTTTTTGTAGTTACAATCTCCTACTCTTGGGCTAGCAAATTTGAAAACAGTGACCATATACGGGTTACCCTTAACGTTGCTCGATTTGTTAACACCATTCGCGACTATATCTGTTGCGTTCAGATTTGCCAAGGCTCCCCCCAAACTGTGCCCGGCCACTGTTATGCTTATTTCTTCATTCTTATACTTCTCTACTTGC
Organism: Plantago coronopus; assembly: GCA_036897195.1. NCBI lineage: Eukaryota > Viridiplantae > Streptophyta > Magnoliopsida > Lamiales > Plantaginaceae > Plantago > Plantago coronopus. Next base: position 1,190 of record JAYMSL010005133.1, read on the forward strand.
TTCTTTACTTCAGACAGGACCTTCAATGAGAAACAGGACCAGTCATATATGTATAACAACAACGAGAACCAAATGAGACGAGTTAGGAAAATAAGTAAGAACGTATTGTTTTCTCAAGTTATGAACATTACTTAGTTCTGATCATACCTGGTCGCGAGCACTGGTTTTGCCGACTGCTGAATCAGTATTATACGAAGTGTAAAGAGACAGAAATCCTTCGTGCACACGAGCATCTTCATATTCTCCAAAAATATCGGTTGCTGGCACAAGTGGTAAATGAAGATTTTTAACCCATTCAACAGGCAAAACCGTTCCTCTCCAAGCAACCAAAATGTCCCTTCTTCCTAAAGCAATTTTCCCCTGTTCTGTTGCTACAGCCACATACCCAATCCAATTGGATTTCGCGAGCCATGGATCAGGCGCCTTAGATCTAAGCATGAATCCTGGCGGAAGTGCAACAGTTTCACTAGACGTTGCATAAATATACCTTGCAACTTCATATTTGTATGGATTTCCCTTAACTAATCCGACTCTAGTGAATAAGTTCCGCTTTGAGTACCTGCTGGTCCCGGTGTATCTTGATAATAACTCTACGTTAAAAGTGTCGTAAGTTGCTTGAACCATGGACGCATAGAGAGCGATGTATTGCCTAAGATCCTCGTTCAGGGGATTTAGGAGGTTTCGCCAATTATTCGCTCCGCTAAGCTCTTTCCATCTCTTTGATAAGTTAGGTATAAGTTTCATGAGTAGCTATGTCAGGGAACTCTCCTATGATATGAGATGAGCTTAGCTATGCAGCTAAAGGAATATCTAACATAGTTGTTAACAACAAATCACACTAATAACATGTTCAAGAAGTTAGTTAGATCAAGTTACACATGCTTATGCATACTTGCTTGAAACATGACCTTAACGCTTGCTACTTGGTAGCAGAAAACGTACAATATCATACTTCTACTAATTTATGACACTATGTTTGGATCGTTCGCACCTTATTGTAGATGAATTAAATCACCTAATTTCATAAAAATGTGAAAGGAATAGTATTGTGATTGCCTGATTGAAAAGTTAATCTATTCTATGGTGCTATATGCACCACTTCTCACATGACCATCAAGAAATTAAAACAAAAAATTAAAACATGATTAAAGCTCGAATGTCCTTTCTTTTTTTTAAAAAAGAATGTGACATATTATTTTGTCTTATTAGTAATAAAAAGTTATCCACTACTCCACGGCGTTTAACAACTTAAACATCAATCCGATTAAGACATATATGTCTCCTCAATTTATAAAATGAATTAATTAAAGATTGATTGTGATATTTTAACTTATGGTGTTACAATGAATGAATCAATTATTTGCCCTTTAATTTCCAATTGAAGACGCTAGTAGAATCTATTCTTGATGCAATGTAGCCACCATGCATGCATCATGCTTAATTATTTGCATTAACAGTTAATCAATTATAGTCAAACATGTTATTGTATATATTCTTGGTCCACACAATTAATTATTAATTAACTATAGATCGATCTTTTGATTTAAAAAATGAAAATATAGATTTGATAGAGTATTAATTTGACCCTTAGAATATTGAACATTGTTGGCATGTCACGGGTGATATATAAACAATGGGAGAAAAAAAAGTAATGTCATTTTCGAATAATTGGGTCACTTTGTCCATTTGGTTTGAATAAAAACAACTTTTCATTAATTCAACTTTGGTACACGGTTAATGATGGTGTCACATCGTTTAGGACATATACACATGTCATTAGCACGTTAATTATATTATCACAATCCGTCATTATCAATATGACCATGTAATTAAACCAATAAGTGGTATCTTATCAACATATTGTGTCATTTTGTTTGTTTCTTTGTGTTGGTCACGACACGAATGAGTGAATATAATTGATGTAATTGGTACTACATATGAAGCCAAAGAACAAAGTGGTCCGAAATTTTGGATTAAGCTATGGGATGATCGAGATAATACCAAATCTGATTGTGACGGAATTACTCCTCGTTCAAATGTATGTTAGGAATTATTGGGATAATATACGATATTAAATCTGTCTCATTCTACTTAAAAATTTTAAAAACGGAAAATTTGTAAGTACTATACTACTATGTACATACTATTTTGTGGGCCTAACCTAACCACAAGAGTAGATAAGTTAGAGTGTTGAGGTTGGACCATTGATGTTGACCTTTTATGTTAAAATTATTTTTATTTCTTAATTATCTCTTGGTATTTAATTTTAGTATTTTTGAGGTTCACTTTATAGGAGAAAGTCAGCCAAAGTAGTAATTAAATACACAAGTGTTTAACAAATACAATGTATTTTTGGTGACTTTGTGAATGTATATGTGAGTATGTGCGTGTATTGAACCCAGTGTTAGTGCAGTGGTAAGGTGCAGGGTGTAATAGTTAGACGTTCCGGGTTCAATTTCCGGAGGTGGAGATTTATTTGGTGATATAAGGTTGGTATTGGTGTGGGGTATAAGGTTGGTATTGGGTTAGTGTATGAGTATGAGTAGGATTAGAATAGATTTGCCTCTTCAAAAAAAAAATGTACGTGTATTTGGTGGTGATCAAATGCAAATGTGCAAACAAAAGCAAAACTCAATTTTAAGCGCAGTTTAATTGATAAAAACGTTTTAACTCCAATCAATACGTTGAAAGTTGAGATCATCCAATCCATTTCCCGAAGAATTATATTCATGTCTAATACTCTCTCTAATTAGGAACCAAACAAATCGTGTTATGACTTCAGGGACTACCTAAGTACCTAACCATTAGGAGTAAGTCTCCTGTGATTCCGGAATTTCCATAAGCTGAAGGAAATTCCGGTTCCTTACATTAACGTGCGCGCATATATGTCCAGTTAATTAATGAAAATACCCCAGACAGTTGACAAAAAACGCACAGTTACTTAATTAAAAAAAAAAAACCCAAACAGTTGACAAAAAACGCACAGTTACTTCATAAAAAAAAAACCCAGACAGTTGAGAAAAAACACCCAGCTACTTAATAAAAAACCCCCAGACAGTTGAGAAAATACACCCAGTTACTTAATAAAAAACCCCAGACAGTTAAGAAAATACACCCAGGTACTTAATAACAAAACCCCAGACAGTAACAAAAACTCCCAGAAACTAAAATTAACATTTAACCGGCAATATTGGTTAGACCATAAGTTACAACGCGCGGTTTGCGGTCGAACCATAAGTCACAGCGCGCTTTGTATTAATACTACAAAAACTGGAATTTCCTTAAGTTTAGGAAATTTCGGAATTTCCTGAGACTTTACCAACCATTAGCCAACCAAACTGCCAAGATGACAGGCTTAATTACACTACTGAGTCCAATTGGATAATGGACTTGTTTCCTTGTTAGGCCCAGACCGCAGCCCGATCCATTTGACATTCGTTTGGCCCCTTTCCAGTTTCCAGGCTCCAGATTGATATAGCGAAATTATGGCCAAGTGTAGTAGTCGGGTTTACTGTGCATGCCCCAAGAAAAGCAAACGGTAAGCTGACGACCCCAGGTGTTTCTAGAGTGATCAAGATTCAACAAGCACCTATTTCAATTCCCAACGAAACAGAGTACCAGCTCAATTCAACTCCACCTCCAAGAACAAGAAAAAACTAGAGATGAAATCATCGAATGATTCCCAAATTGCTGACGTCCAATCGGTGGTTCAGGCAGTCGAGGCTAACGACATGGACGGAGCCGCACATTACCAAGTCGAAAGCCTCTGCATGCGATGCCACGAGAATGTATGTAATCTACTCTCAATTCCCTTCTTTATTCATTTATTCTTGTTAGCTTCTTAATTTACTCACCACTTGATTATCTTAAGCTTTTTTCTGTCAAGTAGTCCTGATTTTTTTTTCATACTTCATTTTTCACTTTAGTGCATAACTAGTGTTATAGTTAATTAGTTATAGTACGTATTCGTGTCACCGTAATGTATCCATAGATTGGTAGACTGATTCGTTGAGTTCAATTGCTATATAGTAGTTTCTATACAAGTTACAACCGATTTCTCGGTTAAGTTTTACTCTGTCACACCGAATATGTTAGTACATGTTTCGGTATAACCGTATAAGTGTAGCAGTTGTGTTATAGTTATCCTGTCCTGAATTCTTGATGTTGGAGGATATCATATGATTACTTCACTAGTTATGGTTTTAGGATGTTAAAGTTCATGTCTTTGGCAGTTCAGTTACTATGCAAGTGATGCCATGTCAATCTTTAGACTAGTTGAAGATCTGGGCTAATTACGCGTTTTTATATAGTGAGCAAACTAAACCGTATCATATGCTGCTGCGTAAAATTCTAGTTGTGTTATCTAAAGGTATGAATAAGTGATTATAGTGTATAATTAAGCTATGTCTTGTCTCTTACCTGTCCCTTTGCTACTAGTGAGATGTAATTTATGGTGGTTTTTAATATAACAAACTAATCTCTTGGCTTGTTTACAGGGGACAACTACGTTTTTGCTAACCCTCATTCCACATTTCAGAAAGGTAGTTTCTTTTATTGCCAGGATTTATGTTACAGCTCACAGCTTTTTTCATGAACTCATGTACTCATGTACTAGCCATTGCTTGCTCTCTGTTCTCCAGAGTACCATTCTCGTGTGATGCTCTAACATGTTCAATTAATTTTGTGTATATCTTGTTACAGATATTGTTATCGGCCTTTGAATGTCCGCATTGTGGTGAAAGGTAATTCAAATATTCATTTCCAAGGGTGCCTATAAATATAATTTTGTGTCATCAAAGATTCTATTTGTAGAGTTCCCCTCTTTTGGCTTCATTTTTATCTTTCTATTGTGTTTGTTTATTTTTCTCTGAAGGAACAATGAAGTGCAATTTGCCGGGGAAATCCAACCTAAGGGCTGTTGCTACACTCTCAAAGTGCCGTTAGGAGATAAAAAGGTTGTAACTGAGGTTTAATCTTGTATATTTTGAATCAAATTTGGTGTCAACATGGTGCTTTTATTATTTTATATAATCAACAATAATACTTCTATACTCTGCTGAGCTGATTTCCCCACTTACAATAAGACACAAAGCATTGTTCTATAGTGAAGATTTTGCCCCTGAGATAGAGTTAAGTATCATATTTTTGGCTTCTTCATGCAGATGTTCAGTCGTCAAGTAATCAAATCCGAAACCGCCACGATTAAGGTACATTTCTTGATTATTGTATGGGCTGTAACTCTTTTCTTGGCTACATATTATTACATATAAATGCCACAATGCATTATGAGGAAAGAGGAATGCATGTTACGCTACATCGGTTGTCTACTGGTTCATGTTCCCACTGTATCTTACCAAAACTAATATTTGCAGATCCCCGAACTGGAATTCGAGATTCCTCCTGAGGCTCAGCGTGGGTCTTTGTCAACTGTAGGTCCTTCCCCACATTCATGTTATAAGTTTTTGTTTCCAAAATGTTGTGGTTTTCTGTAACCATAAGTTGAAGACTTGAAGTTGCTGTGTATTTTTATTTCTGTAATGACCTTACGCTCTCATGTTTTAAATTATGAATAATTTTTAGGTTGAAGGAATATTGTTAAGAGCTGCGGAGGAATTAGAAACACTTCAGGAAGAGCGAAAGGTACACTTTTGTTTCATCTAATCAATATTTCTATGTATTTCCCTTCTCCTTGTCATGATTTTGTTTGGTTTCAGAAAGTGGATCCCGAGACTGCTGAAGCAATAGACAAGTTTTTGATAAAACTGAAAGCTTGTGCTTCTGGAGAGTCAGAGTTTACGTTTATCTTGGATGACCCTGCTGGAAACAGCTTCATTGAGAATCCGTAAGTTCCTTTTTTTCCATTCCTTTATTATCAGTTTGAATCAATTGATTAGATGAAACAAAACTATACCTTTATATTTGTACAAAAAAGACGACTCGTCATTTCAAGATTTATCTCCTCGGCAGAATCCCATATATTTTTTTATTTTAAAAAAAGATAAAAATTAACCCCATAGATGATTTGGCAATAAATGCATAATCATCTTTGTAGTTGATTCTAGTTTTTATGTTGGCACAGACTAATTTTGTTTTCTGCAACCATTTTTTAATAAAATTAGGTATGCTCCATCTCCTGATCCATCATTAACAATTAAGACCTATGAGCGAACACCTGAGCAACAAGCTGCTTTAGGCTATCTCGCTGCACCATCTCAACAACCAGGCGAAGCAAGTGCTGAGAGGACGAATAATGTTACACAAATGCAAGGAGAGGCACACGGCTCAGTTGGATTAAGAGCTGGTCGCCGTGCTATAGCAGAGGGGAATAGTGAAGAAATAGCTGAAGCTTTGTTTCGGTATTCTGCACCTGAAGAGGTACATTCCTAGATGCAATAACTCTTCTTATTTTTCCTTCTTGAATGTGTGCTCAAGGTAATAGTCTACCTATTTTTGGACTGATAGGTCATGACTTTCCCAACAACCTGTGGAGCATGTGCTGTCAGATGCGATTGTCGGATGTTTGTCACAAGTATCCTTAATCTGTTTAATGTATTCGCTGACTAACTATAAACGTAGGTTTCTTGCCTTCCATGCCATTTTCCAGGCTTTGTGGTTGTTGATGACTTTTTATTGTTCTGGCAAGCTACGCTAGTAGCTGTCCTTGGAGTTTGAAAGTGTAAGCTCCAACTAGATTCTTAAGTGTAGCAAATGCAATTCTTGTTAGAATGGATGTGTCAACTTTGCAAACATAATCAGCTTTGTTAGCTTAACCACCGGCCAGATATTCCATACTTTAAAGAGGTGATTGTTATGGCATCCACCTGTGATTCCTGCGGTTACCGAAGCTCCGAGGTCTGATCTTTTAACATCTTTCTGCAAATTTTTATTGTATTACCCAACTATTTATTTCTAGCAACATTTTGACGTTTCGTGTTGCTCTATGCAGGTGAAGCCTGGTGGGAGTGTTTCTGAAAAAGGAAAGAGGATAACCGTCCACGTCAAGAATGTAAGGGATCTTAGCAGGGATGTGATAAAGGTACGCAAATCTGATCATTTCTCAATTCTCAGTGGTTCGTGGATGACCGTAGTGTCAAATTCTTAGCTTGAAACTGCATAAACAACATAATAATAGGTACTACTGGATATAGTGCAGAATGAGATGGGCTTGGTTCATGCACCTCTCAAATCGACTTGTTTTTAGACTTCTTTTGTTCCAGAGAAATATCCAGTACAATAATCAACTTGTTTCTTGCTTTGCTTACTTGTATATATTAATGATTTCCTTGTTGATCATGCTAGTCAGATACTGCTGGCGTAAAAATACCAGATCTTGAGTTGGAGCTGACTAGTGGCACTTTAGGCGGACTCGTGACAACCGTTGAAGGCTTGATTACCCAGATTGGTGAAAGTAAGCAGATAACTCCCACCTCTATGCTCACTGTTTCAAGTCTCTGCTTGTCGTTTCACTTGGGCCATTATGTATCATATGTTTAATTCCGTTGGAAATCTGGTAAAAGGAATAAAAATGAAATCGAAGTGTTATTGATTTACACATGGTTAATGGGTCATCAGTCATCAGCTAAATCTTATCGTAGAATGTTCTAATAGGGGATTAAGTAATGTAGTCTCTAGCTTATACCAATGAACCGGTTACCCATCACGGCGATTTACTTGAAACTGTTTTCACTTGTCAATTGGAATTTCTTGACAGTATCTTATGATTGGTTTTGAACATTGGTGTGATGCCAACTGCTTCAAAATTTATTGATGCAGCTAGCAATTGTTTGTTATTGCACTGTCATATCATCTTATGAACTCTGGCGAACTTGTTTTGCAGGTCTTGCGAGAGTACATGGTTTTACTTTTGGCGATAGCATGGATGTATCTAAGAAGGGCAAGTGGGAAGAGTTTAGGACAAAGCTGGATAAGGTGTGTACTGGAATTCTGGCAACTATATAACAACTAGACTTCAACACCTTTATTCTATTTCCGTGTTCAGAACAGTGCCAACCGTTGCAATTTCAGTGCTGTGGAGATTCCGTGAATACATTTTCCATTATTTGATTCTTACCTCGCATTTTGACTCCAGTCTGTAGATCCTTTATCTATATTTGATTAGATTAACATAATACTCTTCCATTAATGTCAGTTGAAAAGCTTGGAAGAGCCATGGACTTTGATAATTGATGACCCGGTGGACAACTCCTTCGTTGCCCCTGCAACCGAGAACATTAAGGATGATGATCAGCTGAAATGTGAGTTTATCTAGATGTCGTTGTTATGGTTTATGGTGTTTAGCAAGTGTTGTTGGCTTTGCGTGATGCTTATAAAGTATTCGACATTCAGGCGAGGAATATGAGAGGACGTGGGATCAGAACGAGGAATTGGGGCTTAATGATATGGATACATCTTCAGCTGATGTTGCTTATGCTGAGAAGAAAGAAGAGTGATACTTCATGTCATAACATGTAACATTATTCTGTTACAGATAGATAAGCTTTTAACATTATGTAGTTGAATATATCTTTAGATCCTTCTCATCCCATGTACTATTATACTAATAAACTGGTGAAGAAAATTTGTGTTATAACTGAATTCATCTTACCCCACACATATCGTATTATGTCATCGATAATAATATGTGAGTTATATCGTTTGCAATTTATAAGATCATTGATTAGAAGAATCGGGTCCGTGCCACCACCAGGTACTAGTAACATTCATTCGATATATCAGACACCAGTAACACGTACTCGATCTATATCATGTAAAATATCAATTTAAAGGACACGAATTTAATAGATTTGTGATCATTGATCCCGTCATATGTAAAATCTAAAATACGAAAGCTGATTATTATTTATAATTTATAAATATAAAAAGTAGAGAAAGAACAAACTTTAAAGTAATTTTTATTATTTAAAAGCTTTACAACTAGTTTGAGGTTTATATTCCAAAAAAACAGTTTCAACCCTGATGAATAATTGAATACATAATTGGGAGGTAGCAACATTCATTGAGCTGACTGACTGATTGAGCGACGATGGCCTCTCGAATCGCGAAACGACTTGCTCAAATCAACCCTAGATCCGTGTTTAACCGGAGCTTCTCTTCTGATTCCACTAATCTCATCCGCGCCACCCTCTTTCCCGGTGACGGAATTGGCCCCGAGATTGCTCAATCCGTCAAACAGGTAGGTATTCACATCATTCCAAATACTTT
>JAYMSL010005134.1:0-10410 GCA_036897195.1 Plantago coronopus
AAGAACAAAAAACATGTCAAATTATGAATAACTATAATTGTTTAAGTAAAATAACTTATATTTAGACCGTCTAAATAGAAATAACTTATATTTGGGGCCCTCTAAATAATAATAACTTGATTGATTAAGTAAAATAACTACATAATGAATGAGTTGGTCTAGCGGCTTCAGCCTATGTTTCAAAGTTTCTCATGTGTGGGAGGTCACAGGTTCGATCCCTATGGTGTTTCTCTTATTGTGTTTATTTTAATTTGTCATGTTGCTCTTATTGTGTTTATTTTAATTTGTCATGTTGCAACGAATTTCCTACAAAAAAATTACGTTACAAGAGTTAGCAACAGAGATCAAATTTTGTTACAATTGTTTGTAACGGGGGCAACTGCAACGATTTAAGCAACAAAAACTTTTCGTTAGAAAATACCATCTACAACGAAAAATCAACTTTCACCAATAAATATTTATTTTGGAACTGCAGCTATGCGCGATTAATATGAGCATTAATGCCTTTATCTTCATATATTATTGCTCCAGGTTCTAAAGTCGAATGGTTCCAATAGGTTCGTCACAGGTGCGACAAGGAAGCTCTCTCTATCTTTGCCACAACCTGCTGGAGTATATGGACAAATATGAATATATGCAATTTCGGCACTTTTAACCCGCTTGAACTTTCGTCTTCTCCAAGCTAAAATTGCACCATTGCTGTTTCTGGCAATAACTCCAGCAGCAACTTCATCATTTGGCTTCCATGCAGCATCGAAGTTCACCTTGACAGAAAAATGAAAGAAAGATAGGAAAGAGATGGAAAAGCGGGATGGTATTCCCAGCTCTGCCTCACCGCAGTCTGTCTTGGTGTTTTATAGATTTCCTGTCTCACTTTATATGAGTTTAAGAAGTTCATCACATATCGAGCTGAATCTTGCACGTCAAATGGAGGCTTTCCATGTAGTATGCTTTGCCTTAAAGCAAGCAGTCTTGATGGCCGTGGAAATGCAATACGAACAAGTGATTTTCGAAAGTAACTGCAAATCTGCTATTGAGCAAGTACAAGACAAGTCGGCGAATTTAACAGATATTGGGCTTGGTCCAAGAAATACATGAGATTGCTCCGGGATTCTCAAAAGTATCTTTTAAATTTGTTCGTCGAACTGCGAATGTCTTAGCACATTTATTAGCTAGTCTTGTTCTTGTTGATAGTCAGGGTGTGGCAAATTTGCCAAGTGATATCATTCCTGTAACTTTCATATGATTCAGTGATTGATGAAAACATTATTTTCCTCTAAAAAAAAATTATTGACAATTTTGTAGTACAATAGAATATAACCTATTCAATAATCAATATGGTAACAAAAGTTTTTAGTTCATTTAAGTTTTTTGGAAACGGCAAACATCAAAGTATTACAAATTATCAAATAAATATTAATAATATACACCTAAACATGTACCTCCCAATGCTCGAACCCCAAACCTCCTACTTGCAATGACTTTCAACTCCTTTAGTTCATTTAAGTTATATCATCAACATTAAGTTATATGACTTGTGTGCCGATTCAAAACAAGAAAAGAAAAAAGACATGACTTGTGTGTCACGGGGTTATCGGTAGACGGGTTGTAGTAGATGGAATGAAAATCTAAAGTTAAAAGGAGGTCAAATTCTCCGATAACTAAACTGAACTACATAGTAATTAGTCTAAATCATCCTTCATATGAGGAACTACTCTACTTGGAACTGAATCCCAAAATTGATCTCCATGTCCCTCTACACAGCCAAGCTTGGCTAAAGTATCATTACATTTATTTGAGGAACGAGCAATCTTTGTGAGTCTGCAATCCCACCGGGGATGGATTAGTTGTCTGCAAGCGGCAACGTCCTCTTGTCACGGTGAGGCTACCTCGTTATATGGAAGGATATTGTAAATCTCTTCGAAGTCGATTTCAACTTTAATGTGATGCAGATTTTTCTTATAACATATAATAACTGTTTCCGGATTAACTTCAGTATATTTTAAACATGTTACATGCGTATACGTGTTTTTTAAACTGGCATTGATCGATATTTTATAACCGACTTTTCAAGACATCATTTAAAAAATGAGTTGTTCCCTAGAAATTCCAGAATTTTCATAAGCTTAAGGAAATTGGGTAAATTACATCCGGTTAACAAATATGTTTAAAAAAAAAAAGCAAAGTTGGAAATATAATTTCAAAAAAAGGCAAAACAGTAATAATCTGTACATTTTAGGAAAATATGTACATTTAAGATGTACATTTTGCACAAATTATAACATAATTGCACCCCAAATGTACACATTTCCAACTAAAATCTGTACATTTGTGATCAACATAATGTGTGGCACTATTTTGCCTTTTTGTGAAATCACGCATCCCAAGAGGTACCGGCTTGTAATCCTCTCAAGGAAATTTTGGTTCGTCATTTGAAAACACCCAGGTGATTAACAATTAAACCCTAGATATTTAACACTTAACATAAAGATTCTAATCGATTACCAAAAAAATCCTAGACGGGCGGAATTTCCTAATCGCAGTGTAAAAATATATTGTGGGAAAACAAGTGGGCTGGATCATGTAAAACTTCGGCCCCAAATCAGAATGCAAAGCCCAAAATCGAACCCTACTTGAAACGCAATGTACATGACCCAAGAAGAGTTGTACCGTAATAATTTGCAAACAAAACCTTCACTTCTCAGCTGCTTCGTCTTTGCAATCCCATCCATTATTCATTTAGACCGAAACAGCTAAAAGCTCAGTACACAGAGTCACAGACACAAGATTTCTTCGATTCTTTTTCCCCGTTGCTCCACGATCTTTGCGGCGATAGGTTATTTTCTCTCCAATCCAATCTATTTCACTTTACTGTTTCTTTTATTCACGTCTAGTAGTAATGGATATATGCAATTTGCTAAGTGTATGCGTCCGTTTCTGTGTATAGTAGATTCGTCAGCGATAACTTTGAACAGTTTAATTCTGGATTGATTCTTATCGTTTGTTGAAATTTATCTGCCTTTGCGTGTTTATTTGGGATTGATTTGGATTTAGGTTTATTTATTTTATTTAATTTTGTTTTACTATGTTTTTAAATTTTATGTACGCTTCTGAAGCTGTGTGGTGTTTGTGTTGGACTTAATATTCACCAGTTGAAATTTCGAGAGAGGTACTTTAATGGGGAGAAAGAAGCCTAATGCGCGTGGTGACGAGGAAGGTGGTGCTGCTGTGGGTGGAGGCAAGTCTAAGAAGAAGGGATTTGTAGTTGATGATGATGAGTATTCGATTGGGACTGAGTTATCGGAGGAGGTTGGAGCTCAGGAAGAGAAGGTAGCACCCGTGGGTAATAAAAAGAAGGGGAAGAAGGGAGGGAATAAGAAGTTTGAAGTTAAGGATGAGGATGAGGAAGTTGGGTTTAATAAGGTAGATGAAGAGGATGACGAAGATGATGCTCCGGTTAGGAATATGATGGCTAAAAAGAAGGGAAAAGGTAAAAAGGGTGGAAGTAGTAGCGCGTTTAGTGCTTCAGCGTTTGGGTTACTGGGCGAAGATGATGATAATGAGGACAGTGATGAAGGTGGGCAGAAGGATGAGGATGAAGATGAAGATGGTGAGGATGATTTTGCATTTAAGGGGAAAAAGAAGCCATCAAAATCAAAGAAAGGAGGAGGTGCCGGAAGTGTGTTTAGCTCTTCGGCCTTTGGTGCGCTTTCTGATGAAGAGGATGAGGATTCTGCTGTGGTTGATGATGAGGATGCCCCCGTGATCTCATTTTCTGGGAAGAAGAAGCCCTCTAAGAGTAAGAAAGGTGGGGGTGGATTTTCTGCCGCTGGTTTTGATTTGCTTGATGAAGAGGAAGAGAGTAAAGGTGATGATGACAAGAGTTCCAAAGAAGAAGATGAGGATGTTCCTGAAATTAGTTTTGCTGGGAAGAAAAAGAAGTCATCAAAGGGTTTGAAGAAGGTTCCTGGAAATTCGTTTAGTGCAGCTCTTCTTGATGATGAAATTGATGAGGATACTTCTGTACCAAAGCGTGGAGATGGTTTGGTGGAAGGTGAGAGTGATGATCAAGATGATGATATATCAGCAATTAAATTTTCAGGTAAAAAGAAGTCATCTAAGAAGAAGAAGAGTGGTGCTGACAGTGCGCTGGGAAATGGGATCAATGAGGCATCTTCTGAAGTCATTGAACCTGATCAAGTTACTAGTAAAACTATTATTGAACCTGTGGTGGAAACTTCTTCAAAGAACAAAAAGAAGAAGAAGAAGGGTGGGAAAGCTGCTCAGGAAGAAGATGACCTTGACAAGATACTAGCTGAAATTGGAGGGGCACCTTCTGTATCACAACCTGCTTCCGCTTCTGCTGCAGCTCCACCTGGGGAAAATGTACAGAGCCAGCCTGGTCCGGAAGGGGCTGCTGCTGGAAATGAAGCAGAGGTACCTGATGAGTCAGTCACATCAAAGAAGAAGAAAAAAAAGAAGGATAAAGAAAAAGAGAAGAAGGCAGCTGCAGCTGGCGCTCCAGGTGTGGAAAAGCAGGATGAAACAAAAACTGAAGGTAAAAAAGTGCCAAAGAGAGTCAGGGAGATACAAGAGGAACTTGCCAGACGTAAGGAAGCTGAAGAACAGAAGAAACGGGAAGAAGAAGAGAAGCTAAGAAAAGAAGAGGAGGAAAGGCAGCGCTTAGAAGAAATTGAACGACAAAAGGAAGAGAAAAAGCGCTTAAAGAAGGAAAAAGAAAAGGAGAAGAAAAATCAGAAGAAAAAAGAGGGCACTTATTTAACCGCGAAGCAGAAGGAAGAACAAAAAAGGCTGGAGATTGTAAGGAATCAATTTCTGGCAAAGGGGGTGGCATTAGAAGAGCTTGCTCGACCAACTGCCAAGAAGCCACTTTATCAGAAGAAAAAGTCAAAACCACAAGCTCAGTCTAATGGAGCAGAGCCTGTAGGAGTTGAGGTTGCAGAACCTACAACCGAGGTAGATGCTGCAAAAGCTGAAGACGTTGAGGAAGCAGATACATCAAGTGCAAAGGATAAACTTGAAGTTAATAATGAGGCCGAAGAGAATGGATTAGAAGAAGAAGAAGAAGACGATGATGATGAAGAATGGGATGCTAAAAGCTGGGATGAGGCTGATTTAAAGTTGCCTGGAAAAAGTGCATTTTCTGATGAAGAAATTGAATCAGAGCCTGAAGCATTGGGGAAGGAGTTAAAGACTGCAAAGACTGCCACTCAAGATGTTCAGGCCAAGCCTATTGATCATGGAAAGAAAATTACCTCAGATGTGCAGCGCAGGTCGAATGCTGAGGCTACCGGTAATAAAGCTCCTGCTAGTTCAGACTCAACAAACTCCAGTGGTGCTCCGGTTGAGAGCGGGCAAGATCTTCGCTCGCCAATATGCTGTATTATGGGCCACGTTGATACTGGCAAGACAAAGTTGCTTGATTGCATAAGAGGCACTGATGTCCAAGGAGGTGAGGCTGGAGGAATTACTCAGCAAATTGGAGCAACATATTTCCCTGCTGAGAACATCCGTGAAAGAACCAAGGAACTGAAAGCTGATGCGAAGCTGAATGTCCCGGGTTTGTTAGTCATTGACACTCCCGGACACGAGTCTTTCACCAATCTACGAACTCGAGGATCGGGGTTATGTGACATTGCAATTTTGGTCGTTGATATAATGCATGGATTGGAGCCACAGACCATTGAATCCCTCAATCTTCTGAGGATGAGAGATACTGTATTCATAATTGCCTTGAATAAAGTGAGCCTCTTACCTGTGCTTGCAGAGACCTTCATGCCTATATCTGTCTTACTCATTCACTTTTTATCCTTTGATTTTGTCATTATTAATTTAATTCCATACTCAACTTTTTAGGTGGACAGACTTTATGGATGGAAAACCTGCAAAAATGCACCGATTACGAAGGCAATGAAGCAGCAATCAAAAGATGTTCAGAATGAGTTTAATATGAGGCTCACTGAGGTTACTTTTGATTTGTCTAGAGTATGCAATTTCTTTTATATTTTTCTTACATTATGCAACTGTGTTGTTTTAGATCATCACCGAATTCAAGATGCAAGGACTGAATACCGAGTTGTATTACAAGAACAAAGAGATGGGGGAAACTTATAGTATTGTCCCAACCAGCGCTTTAAGGTTCTTGTTGTCTTAATAATTTGCTGCATGTTTCTTCACTGGTCTAGCATTTTTTAACGTTCTCTGATCTATCATTTATTTATTTATTTTGGCTGTACCAGTGGGGAAGGCATCCCTGATTTACTCTTACTACTAGTTCAGTGGAGTCAGAAGAATATGACTGCAAGACTTACATTCAGCAACGAAGTGCAGGTTCACTTCAGATTCTCTATACTAAACTACTGTGTGTCAGTATGCCATTTTACATTTTTTTAACACTTGAATTTTGCCAGTGTACGGTTTTGGAGGTTAAAGTTGTTGAAGGTCACGGAACAACCATAGATGTGGTGTTAGTTAATGGTGTGCTTCACGAAGGAGATCAAGTAGTTGTTTGTGGCCTGCAGGTAAGTTTATCCGTAATCTGTTTGTTTATTTATTTTTTTTCATTAATTTTGAAATGTTCTGAACAGAAATTTATGCTCTCGTGTGTACAATGAGCAGGGGCCTATTGTAACCTCAATCAGAGCGTTGTTGACACCCCATCCGATGAAAGAGCTCCGAGTTAAGGTGAAGTCTATACATAATTGCACCACATTTGTTCCCTGATTACTGTTTTACATCTTGATCATGAATTTATTTTTCCCTGGTGCTTTCTACCTCCTGGTACCTTCTGTCTTCTGTTTCCTTAATATCCTGATTTATTTATCTATTAGTACTCTTATTCTTCTCTACTCTCTAGAATTCGGCGAATAATGTTATGATCATGACTTGCTACACCATTCCGTGGAAGATCGTCCTGATCCCTTTAATGTTGAACCGATCTCACAGTTACACCCGTGTTTCATTACAGGGAACATACTTACATCATAAAGAGATCAAGGCTGCCCAAGGGATAAAGATCACTGCACAGGTAAAGTATCTCAAACTCATAATTTATATTCTTTCTAGTGATCCAAATATTGTGGAGTGCTACTTACAACATGCATCAGCTAGACCATGATTGCTCCAAGTTTGCTGTATTATATCTCACTTGCTGTGAGTTAGTGTTGTTTAATATGCATGCATCTATTCTATAGGTTTTGTTCTATTACTTGCCAGTTTTGGTAGATTTTTATTGGCTTAATAGGAACTTTGGGAGCAATTTATCTAACATCTCGGCAATTTTTGCCTTCCAATTCCCAATGATGTTCATGTGCCGATATCTTTCTCCTTCCGCACTTGCAGCATGCATGTCTATGTATTGTGTCTGCTCGTTAGTTTCAGTTGGTTGTCTATTTGTACCATATCTAGTATAAGAAGCAATTCTGTTGTTCCTGATTAAGGTAACAATATCTAGTTTAAGAAGCAATTATCGCAAACTGTTTTCTCTTTAGAAGGATTTTGCTGATACACCTTCAATTCCTTTTCTTCATAGGGCCTTGAGCATGCTATTGCAGGCACAAGTTTACATGTAGTTGGACCTGATGATGATATAGAAGACATCAAGGACTCAGCTATGGAAGATATGAAGTCAGTAATGAGTCGGATTGATAAAAGTGGCGTTGGGGTTTATGTTCAAGCCTCTACCCTTGGGTCATTAGAAGCATTACTGGAGTTCTTAAAGTCACCTGCAGTCAGCATACCTGTCAGTGGCATTAGCATTGGCCCAGTGCATAAGAAGGATGTGATGAAGGCAAGCGTTATGCTTGAGAAGAACAAGGAGTATGCGACAATATTAGCTTTTGATGTTAAAGTAACACCGGAGGCTCGTGAACTTGCTGATGATCTTGGTGTGAAGATATTTATTGCCGACATTATTTATCATCTGTTTGATCAATTTAAGGCTTATATAGATAATATTAAGGAGGAAAAGAAGAAAGAAGCTGCAGATGACGCAGTATTTCCTTGCGTACTCAAGATCATGCCGAATTGTGTCTTTAATAAGAAGGATCCTATTGTCTTGGGGGTTGATGTCATTGAAGGGACTGCAAAGGTGATTTTAGATACATTTAAAGCATCAATTGACCATGTTTATGCATTCGGTTATACTATAGTAGCTGAAACTGCAATGGAGAGTATATTTATTATTCTCCTTGCAAGTAAAATAATCTTATTTTGATAAAGAGTAATATCAGATCACAGATAATTTCTTATTCATGAAATAATAATAAAGAAAGCCTCCTGTACCGATCTATAAGCAAGCCTTTTATACTCTTTATCTGTTTTGTGCAGGCAGAGATTTTAAAATATTCTCTTTTTACTAAAAGATCGGACAACTAAACAATTTCATTGTTAAATTCTGTATGTTTGTTGATTGTTGTACGAATCTTCATTATCTTCTTTAGTTCTAACTTCAGTTATGATTGTCTTATCCAAATTGGATTGGCAGATTGGCACTCCTATATGTGTTCCATCAAAGGACTACATTGAAATTGGTCGCATAGCCTCCATTGAGAATAATCATAAGCCGGTTGATTTTGCCAAGAAAGGTCAGAGGGTTGCGATTAAGGTATGGGATATTTGCTGTTCTTTTTGTTTCAGTTGAATTATTTTACTTCCTTTTTAATTTTTTTGGGGTGTGGGGGGAGGACCGGGAGGTAGTGTAATACATGAACGAAAAAAGAAACAAAACAATAATCTAAGTGAATAAATGAACGAAAAAAATGCAAAACAATAATCCTATTACGGGCTCGGGTGAAACATACTGCTGAATAGTTCATTACTGTGCTGCTTTTTATAAACGGGAAAAACTTGGGAATGTAGAAAATGTTTCATTTAGGGAGATATCAATGAAAATGTACAATTTTGGAGTTGTGTTCTCGTGGGTGGTAATCTACTAATCTTACTTTTACCTGTTTTCTGCAGTAAGATTTTTGTTATTATGGTTGTCTATAAATCTTATGACTTTATTCTTCCCAGCCTCAGCACGAAACCTGAATGCTTCTTAGTTTGTGGGTCTATTATTGCATTGATTCTTAGAGTCCTTGGACTAGTCCCTTGAAGATATCAATGAAAATGTACAATTTGGAGTTGTTGATGAAGCTTATTTTTGCTAAAGATTTCGTTTCAATTTTGCATCTTGGGGTTTATTTAGTAGAGATCCTTCTGTATGGAACATAATGTTTATCTGACCCGTGTCTTTTCCAAAGATAATTGGCAGTAATTCTGATGAGCAACAAAGAATGTATGGCCGGCATTTTGATATGGAGGATGAGCTTGTGAGCAAAATCTCTAGGAGCTCCCTTGATGCACTCAAAGAACATTATGCGGTTTGTAAATTTGGCTTCTACTGCAATTTAGTTTAATCCCGTGTTGTTGTTATGGTATTGGTACTCCCATACTCGAGTAAAACTAATTATTTGCTTCTGGGCCTTCGACCATGTGCAGAATGACATCACCAAGGAAGAGAAGGCACTACTCTTCAAATTGAAAAGGCTCTTCAATATACCTTGAGGTGCACTACATCACATGTAAAGGAACTATACCAGAATGGGGGCTGCTTCATATACTATCTAATGACCAACACCAGTTTTGTTCCCTATCAGTTGACTGTACAGGAATATGCGACATAGAAAGAAAAGGGACAATTTCTGAAGTTGTCAATCAAAACCAGCTATTTCGTCCCAAATGAGTTCTTTGTAGGGTCATTGCTTGGGCTGCTGCTGACCTTCCGGAGTAAGATGTGCTGTGAGAAAAGAGAAGTTACAATGCTTTGTTCCAGGACACTGGTTGTTGGTTTTTGTCTGACTTTTATCGGCCTTTGACAACACAATGTTTGGCTGTTGAGTTTTTTTCCCTTCAAATTTTGATGTTCAATTACAGGCGAAAGTGATGGTGAATTGTTGCTGTACTGCTATTTTAAACGGACAGTTCATAAATGAATCATGTGATGTCCTGTTTAAACTCTGGGATGTCTTGGATTGATCTCTTGCTAAGTTAGTTTTTGCGTTCAGTTAAGTACTCCGTCCAGTCAATAGTTTCTCACATTCCTTTTTAGTAGTCCGTTACAAAGCTTCTCATTTCTTTTTTTGGACATGTAGTCCCCAATCTTTCTCAACTCATTTAATTATAACACACCAAAAAGTACTCCACTACTTCCATTTATAATATACTCCCTCCGTCCCACAAAACTTTACCCACTTTCCATTTCTGGACGTTCCACAAAACTTTACCCATTACTAAATAAGGAAGCTACCCTACACACAAAAACATTATTTTAACATCAACACTCATTTAGGCTTTATCCAGCAGTTCAGCCTCAACTTGGGGCTCAACTCTGCCATGTCAGCATTC
>JAYMSL010005135.1:0-10409 GCA_036897195.1 Plantago coronopus
CTTGTGCGTGACACTCTCTTGGATATTTGTTTTTGATCTGGCATTTCCGCTAGTAAGGAGGCGGATATTGGTTTGGTTGATGAGAGTGGCAGATCTCTTCGCCCTGCAGACTTGATCCTTTATGCTTGGGATCAGGGGCGGGATGTCTGTGTTGATCTGACGGGGTCTTCTCGCTTGACTCGTTCTGGTTTATCCGATTTGTGCCTGGACAGGTGGTTGTTGAGGCAGCCAAGCGCAAGTGTGCGAAGTATCGGGATTTGTGCGCTGGTAAAGGATACGGGTTTCTGCCTTTCTCTTTCTCGTCACTTGGAGAGTTAGACGCGGATGCTGTTGCTCTGCTGAGCAGAGTTCGGGGTGTCTGTTTAGCTCAGGATGCTGGAGCTCGTGCTGCTCCTTTTATTAATATTTTGTAAACTTTTGATTCTTTATTTATTGAGTTCCACTCATAAAAAAAAATAAAAATAAAAATAGTAAAAGCTGTAAAGGAAAATTTGCCTAATTTGTTAAAATCATGGATGGACATGTTTGGGTATTCAAAATT
The DNA here is from genome assembly GCA_036897195.1 of Plantago coronopus. Classification (NCBI taxonomy): domain Eukaryota; kingdom Viridiplantae; phylum Streptophyta; class Magnoliopsida; order Lamiales; family Plantaginaceae; genus Plantago; species Plantago coronopus. The sequence goes on from JAYMSL010005135.1 coordinate 542, forward strand.
GATCATGGTATTCAACTCAAATTTGAAATTCTCAACCAAAATATACATTTAGATGGGTAGACTAATGTAATCAGTTTTGGTTTCATTAGAGGAGAGCGTGACATGACATTGGTATTCATTCTTAATTAATTAGGTAGAGTGGACAGGTCTATGTGCCTATGTTGTTGATCAGATGCATATATGTTGATGACATCTCTTTGTACTGTACTATGAAGTATGAACAAAGTTGTTGTGGTCTAGTAGGAGAAGATGTGTTGCAAGTAAGAAGTATGAAGTTCGAATCATTTTGAGCGTATGTTTAGATGTTTATTAACTTACTTAATAATCTGTAATTTTGAGCGTATGTTTAGATGTTTATTAACTTATTTAATAGTCTGTAAAAGTACGTTCACTGCAAAATAAAAAGAAAAAATAAGTTTTATGACACAAGGTAGGTAATAATCAATTAATGTATACATTATTAGAAACAGAATGCCCCACGATAACATTTTGAAGTTATCGACTTACTTTAGTTCGGTAATAACAACTGCAGTTTAGAAAAGAGAAAAAAGAATGTCTAACTCTACGGACCGTTTGTTAGGAAGCGAGTATTCACGAAAGCCACTACGAACTCCTAATTATTTTAGTGGTGCTAATTGAAAACCGGAGTTGAACTCCACAAAATTGAAAACCTCATAATAGTAGATTTTGTAACTCCACAAAATTGGAGAGCTAGATTAAAACCGGTTTTCATGTCCAAAATGTGGCAGCATTATATTCGTTCTCAGGCTTGTCAATTTTCCTACCAAACGAAAAGTTCGGAAATTCATAACCGGTATTACGTCCAACCAAACGGTCCGTAACTCGATGCCATTGGAATGGGGATGGGAAAAAAGCGTACTTTTAAAAATGTATACAAATTTGAAGTTAAGTGTGGGCGACATTATTGTAGCGTAGGAAATATTAAAAGAGTTGTTTGAATAGTTTCCATAAGGATTATAGTATAAGGATGAAGGCAGCACCCCAAGTTAGACCAATTAATCGGACGCACACACAGATGACATGCAATTAGCACAATTTGAATGAAATATATATAAAGTACAACTGTGGTCAGGCGGGCGGGCCACAAGAACAAGATGACACACTACACACGACTCATCATCAGACAAACTTTATTCATTTGGATAAATTATACTCCACTCCAGCACAGCACATTATAAATATTGTCAGCTATCAGACATTAAGACTTCCTTGTATATATACCAGCACGCCAAAATAGACTTGTATAGTTGTATATATCAGCAGTATTGCAAAGTCTTATCAATTCAATAAGTAAGCAGTAAGCACCCCATTTTAGACTTTCCATCCACAATGAAAAGTTTGGATCTTACAGTATTCCATAACCAACTCATGTCTCGTATCACTTTTTTTGTTTATAAACATCAACGTTGCTTACTATTCAGTACAATCACGTAGCTTGCCAATAAGTTCATTTTAACGTCTAGAAGGAATTAATCCAGCTCACTCCAATTTATTTACAATATTTTATAAGAAACAAAAGTGACCCCCCTGGTACAACTAAGCATGCTTCGTCTCTGCCTGACAACAATTTACGATACTGTGAAGCCATATTTTTTACTTTTTTGTATTTTCATTTTATTTTATTATCGTATTATAATCTAGAATTCATTTAGTATGCCGTTTACGATAGCCTAATGTTTCCCTCCATACGTATACATACTAGTGCCAAAGTTAGAAATTATTATCGACCTGTGCTAACTGTTATGAGTGAAAAAGTCCTACTCTGATTAGTAACTTAAAACATATTGCCGAAACGTGTGTAAGTTTCCGAGCCTTACGGATCCGAGCGATAGCTAACGTTCACACACTTAGCATAATTGGTATGAAAAACTTTTAAGGCACGGGATCTTGACCTGTGACCGACCGAAAGGTCCGCGACCGAGCTTGGTTCTACCCAAGACTTGAGCGATACTGAAAGAAAGGGAAAAACATACTCGCAACAGGAACATCCAACCTTGAGAAGGATGTGACCGACCGTTTTGCCTACATGCGCGATGTGGGACACTTCTCAGACTGACAGATAGTCCCAGGAATTAAGGTTGTCCTTCCTTGATTTTCCGGAACGACCTTCCGGAAATCCAGGGTCTGGACCCCATTTCCACCACTATAAATACCCTCAACCACCATCATGAATGTAAGTCCAATCACATTTTCCCTATTCCATAACAATTATCTAGCTCTCTGAGGGCCCAAATATCTATATATGACTTGGTCGATCACTCAGAACATTAAGTCAACTGCGGTCTACCATCGGTAGAACAGTCAAACGACTAACCCCTTTCTTTCTTCAGAAACAAAGAGCCTCACGCTCGGACACAGGTGGAAACACCAAGACCCTCAGAAACTGCAAGTTTAGGGATTTAGTGTTAGAATATTGTGATTGAGCTAGGATCAAGTGTTAATGTATTATTAGCCTGATTTTACCCTCATCATATTGGCGCCGACTGTGGGAAACGTTTTACAAAGAAGCCATGTCTCCAGTCAAGAGCAAGATAGCTGGTCTAGTAGAGCCATCCAAGACTCGAGCTGCCCATGCCGAGGAAGTAGTCAACTCAGTTCCAAGAAGTTCTCCCCAAGAAAAGCCCTGTGTGGAACCAGCAACACCCCTACCCTCGGTTAGGTGAACAGACCAATCCAACAGGAGGTGATCGGGGCGCGCAGCCTCGGTCACCGCCTCATCCAGGAGAAGAGCTCCCCATCCTGAAGTCTTTGCCAAGGCCGTCAGCAGCATCATATCACCTGATCCTAATCTGGTCGTGTCAACAATGATCAATACCGAAATATGATGTTATTCATGGAGAAGCACAAAAGAATCATCCCCAACGTCAATGAGCCTGCTCAGACCACTAGCCACATGGTTGACTCCAACCGATCCGATGGGAACAGTGGTCTACACACGAGAAGTGGAGAAGAGGATCTCATAGATAAAATCAATGAAAAATGACCGAGGCTCAACAATGCCAACAAGGAAAGAGCCCCCACGGTTGTAACGTACGGTGAGACTAGATCCAGGCAGACCAACTCCAGGGATAGAAGAGAGACTAGCCCGTACATGAGGGAGAGAATCCCTTACGGGAGGGAGCCTAGCTTGCAAAAGAGGGAACCAAGCCTATCCCGGAGAAACAATCGAACGCTCAGTGCCGAGGATCGCTGGACTATCGAGATCGAGCTCGAGCGCGATCGAGAACTTGCACTCACCCGAGAAGATATATACATCCAACATAAGGTCTTGGAAGTATAGAAATAGAAGCTAGATTCGTTATTGAGGTCCAAGCAGATTATGTTCCATCAGGACGGACGTCTCAGTGATCACCACCATCTCTCAACTACCATCCGTGCCGAGACACTCAAGCGAGGTGCCAGCTGATGACATCGTTTTACGACATATTTTTTGGCTCTCTTTGCCTTGCTTTTATTGCTCTTTGTCCTCGTTTTTATGCTTTTATTTTGTTATTTTGTACGATTTTATGTGCTATGTCTTTTCACAGGTAATTTGGCGTTTGAACAATTTTTGAGCGATAAATACTCGTTTCTAGGTGTTTTGGAGGAATTGACCATCTTGAAAAGCTTAAGGAACAAATATTCAAGCTTGGAATGAAGTTCGTGCAAGACGGTAAGATTCTAATGCAAGTCCCTAGGCTCCCGCGCGGAAAACATAGAAAGAACGCCTGTCTCGCCGCGCCAGAAAGCGGACGGTCGCGAGCTCCCACCATGCACCCGCCGGGCCAGGCATAAACATGTCATTTGTCAAGTAGGTGGGAGGACGGTCACATGGTAGGAGCATGCTGTCCGGTATGCTATCTCGATCACGGTTGTGGTATATAGAAAATATTCGAATGTGATTCCTGGTTATTGCTTGTGTCTTTATATTCAATATGCATGATAATGATGTATTCATGGTAGAATTGACGCCTCTATTATGCATGCAACTTTTGTGTATGTTTACACCGAACACTGAGATTAAATATTCATTCATCCTATCGCATGCTAGGGCTAGTAACATTGATTCGTTATCACCCACACATTCTTCCTCTTGAATCTAGTCCGTCTTCTTAATCGCTTAGTTATTAGTTGCATGTTCTTTGTTTTATTACTTGTTAGTTCTTAAATTGCTTGCGCTCTTCAAAAACCAAACTCTTTACTTGCTTTCTAGTTAGATAGTTGTCAGTTAGCTTGAGTAGATACAACTCCAGCTTAATTAATTCCCTAGAGACAGACACTCGGGATCAACTTCCTACTACACTTTTATTAGTGTTGAAGTCGATTGCCTTAGCTGATACAAATTTATTTGAAGGACTAAACGACGTCCATCACCAGCGTCCCCGTGGTCGTAGAGCACTATGATGGAACAAGTTGCCCGCTTGCACATCGCATCTGATATGAGAGCGCCATGGCGTTCCGTCACACCAACAACATACTGGCCCAGTTCTTCCCTCAAACTCTCTATGGAAGCGCTATGGCCTCGTGGACCGACCTTAGGTCCGGATTGCTAAATTCATATTATGAATCGATGGACCAATTCATTGCCAATTCGAAACCTACAAAAGGAAGGAGAAACCCATGACCTATTTGTCCGAGATTGTTCAAAATGAGGGCGATACCTTGGACAGCTTTATCACTCGCTTTCTAGAGGCCCTAAAGCTAGTGGAACCGCACTCCAGGAGTTTCCGAGCCCGGATACAATCAATGGGCACCGCCCAAAGGCAACCGACCGACTTACATGAGCCAGGCGACTAGAAAGAAAACGTCCCAAGAGGAATTTAGAGCGTTAGGTACTTACAACGATTCTATTCCTAAGATCTTTGTTGTATCATGGGAAACCCCCTTTGTCGTGCGTTGAACCATCAACATACAACAACCAAGTATTATCCTTTGGGTTTGTGTCGACCTCTTTTGGCTTAGAGCCCGAAGTGGCGTCGACCTCAGTAGTGTGTAGAGGCTGATCGCTTGAGAGAATCTTTGATTTTTCAATTCCGAGACATCGATTTTCTAACGTGAGAATGACATGGTCGACCTCTAACTGTAGAGACTGATCATGTAGAGGTGGAGCTTGCTCAATCACCAAATTGATCATCTGCAAAGGAAATTCTTGAAGTATGAGGGTCTCCTCATTTGGTGAGTCCTTTGATGTAGAGGCTGATTTCGTAGAGTTGGATGCTCTACTCGTGTTCTTGTGAGGAGGAGCAGTAAGTGGTACTTCATCTTCTACTTGTGGTGTGGCTTGGTAGTCAACGAGGAAATCAGTTACACTTGAGCCTTCTGAGCACTCAAAGATTGATAGTCTATAGTGAAGTTAGTGAGCTCGCAAGACAATTGTGCTAAGAGTCCAGCTACATCAGGTTTGCCTAAGACTTTATTGAGAGGTTTATTAGTTAAGATAATTATTGGATGACCGTAGAAGTAAGGCTTCAATTTTCTCGCTGTATGGACTACGCATAGAGCATATTTCTCTAGATCATGATACCTTGTATCCACAGGCGTTAAAGCCTTACTAATATAGTAAACCGGAAGGTGATCATTTCCATTGAGTTTGAAAAGAACAGAGCTTATAGCTCGTGGGGAAACTGCCAGATAGAGATAAAGTGTCTCACCCTCTACAGGAGATGCCAACAAAGGAGGCTCGGTGATGTAGGCCTTGAGACTCTCAAAGACCTGCCTACACTCGTCCGTCCAGAGATAAAACGACTAATTGCTACGACTCAACCAATGAGACGTTGAACATCATTGACCTATTCAGGTTGTGGTAGATTCCGAATAGCCTCAATCTTCTCGGGATTGGCCTCTATTTCTCTTTCAGTGACCATGTAGCCCAAGAACATCCCTCATATCACCCGGAATGTGCACTTTGCTGGGTTGAGCTTCATACCATATTCCCTTAGGATGTCAAAACACTTGGCGAGGTGAAGGGCATGGTCTACTTCCACCTTTCTCTTGACAAGCATGTCATCGACGTAGACCTCCATTGTCTTCCCTATTTGCTGTTCGAACATTTGATTGACAAGCCTTTGGTAGGTAGCTCCAGCGTTTTTGAGACCAAAAGGCATAACCTTGAAGGTGTAGACCCCTCTAGCGGTGATGAAGGAGGTCTTGATGACGTCCTCTTTAGCCATTCTGATTTGGTAAAAACCTTGATAAGCATCCATGAAGCTAAGTAAAGCACATCCTGCAGAAGAGTCTACCAATTGGTCAATTGAGGGTAGGAGATATGGGTCTTTTTGGTAATGCTTGTTGAGATTTGTGAAGTCATTGCACATCCTCAATTTTCCTTGAGTCTTGTGGACCAAGACAACATTACATATCCAGTCTGAGTATTGGACCTCGGTGATATGACCTGCCTTGAGGAGACGGTCCACCTCGGCAACAATGATGGCATCTTTCTCGGCACCATGGTCTCGCTTCTTTTGTCTGACGATGTGATGGCGGGGTCTACATTCAATCGGTGGACCATAATATCGGGGTTAATACCCTTAAGGTCGTTCATAGACCATGCGAAGACATCATGGATGACTTTCAAGAAGGTGGAGAGCTTAGCTTCTCTCTCGGCACTCATTTCAGTACCAATCTTGGTGACCCTAGTAGGGTCTACATCACTGAGAATCAGTTCTTTGGTCATCTCATGAGGTGCTATCCTGTTTTCCCCAATGAATCTTTTCTTCGGAGTGAATCCTTCAGGAGGTTCGGGCATGACTTCAAATTTTTCCATCTCTTCGGGCAAGGGGCATTCATCCTTTTTTTACCCTGACCATGTAGACATGCTTACACGCCTTCTTGCTCTCGGGGTTGTCAAAAATCGGATTGGATTGGCTTGCCAACCTTGTTGCTTTGCTAGCCCTTCTAGAGGGCACATAGCAAGTCAATGCCAATTTTCGATCACCTCTAACGTCGCCCATTCCAGCTGAGGTAGGGAATTTATCTTGAAGTGAAATGTAGAGGCCACTGCCTTGAATTGATTCATGAGTGGTCTACCAAAGATGATATTGTAATCGAAAGGACCATCTAGCTACAACGAGGAAGTGAACTTGATGAGTGACTCTCCTAGGTTGATAACCTAGGGTGACTGCGAGGCAAAGACTTCCCCTCGGAACCTCCAAAGCCGGTGAGACTAGTGGTCACATTCTTCATTCGGGTATCTTGTAGTCCCATCTTGACTAGAGCCTCAAATAATATAATATTGGATGAGCTACCATTGTCTATCAAGCAGCGTGTAACATTCATACCGGTAATGTTCGCAGTTATCACAAGTGGTAGATCAGGTGCAGCCACCTCCTGATTAGCAAGGTATGGAGTGGGTGCTTCACATTCATCAAAAGTGATGACGTTGGTGCCTGGAGACACTGTTGATTGTATTCTTGAATCAACATGGTAACGGATATTCCTACCGGTTCGGTCTCTAGCATTGTTAGTGTCTCCGCTAGCAAGTCCTCCAACAATTGCATTTACATCAATGTGCATCTCCTCCTCCTCGGGCTCTTCCCAATATGTCTTTGGTTCCACGTCATCAATAAGAGGTGGAGGGACTGGAGCTTGGCGAGTATCGGAGGAGCCTCTTTTTGTTGACTCGTGCTAGGCCGGTTAGGGTCAACACGGTTTCCCAATCTCAAATGAATATCATCTTTTGGAGGAGGATCGGCGACCATGTCCTTAGTTCTCAACACAAAGTTTTTGAGATGACCCATGTGCATGAGCCTCTCGATCTCAGATCTTAAGCTGGTACATTCATCAGTTTGGTGACCATGCTGTCGATGGAAACGACAGTAGAGACTAGAACTCTTTCCCACACCGCTCTCACAGCGCTCTCTTTGGGAAACAAATGTCTAGACATTTGTTTTCAACGGTGGCGAAGACATGGTCTCAGTGCTTAGTCAATGGAGTGTAGTCATCGTACTTCCGGGGTGGAGACCTTTGAACTCTACGCTCATCATCTCGGCGCAGATCATCTCGACGCCTATTGTCAATTCTGTTATCCCGGAGATTATTGTTTTGTGCTTGAGGAGGGTTCCTAGTCGGCGGCCTCACAGGGTCTACAGCAGGTTTCCGACCTGGAGCTCTGATGACGGCCTACTTGGCATAATCTAAGAGGCGAAGATGCTCCTCAGTTACCCTCTGAAGACCTCGTTCACTTCGAATATTTGCAGTGATGACACACTTGGCATACTCAGCATCGGTTGTATTGCTAAACGGGTAGCTAACTCTAAAGGCGATGGGGTGATCCTCAAGATCCTATACAGCTTCGTGGAAGCGAGCCACAAATTGGCGTAGAGGCTCATCTGTTTTCTAAACATTTCAGCCAAGTAGCTAACTGGCTTACTTTTCTTTATATGAGATCGGAAGTTTTCTTTGAAGACCCTCATCAAATGATCAAAGGACTTTGCCACCATGTCATTGCCTTACTGTAAAGACTGGCAGGAAACAAGAATGCTCTGATTTTTGGGATCATCCCCTTGAGTTTAGTCCTAGTCTCATAGTGGATTTGATGAGAATTCTGACATGTGGCTCCATTATACTTTCCAATGTCATCAGACAAGCTCAGATTAGGATCAGACACTGCCCGAATAGAAGCACATAAGGGATCAATGTTTCTTGGAGGAGGTGATCGCCCTCTCCCTGATACTTGTCTCTTGAGTTCTAACATTGCTTTAGCCAAGATCCTTTACTTTCGCAGGACCTCTCCGGGGTCTAAGCCCTCCAGGTTGGGTTCAGCAAGAGTATCCCAATCGACGTATTCAAGAATCAACATCAGAATACTCATCAGGGTGTCTCCTTCGCTGATGTTCTGGAAAAGGGTCCCTTGTGTTGTTTGGAGGAGGATCGTTCCTTCGACGTCTAGTGTTTCTAGGCTCAACATGTTCAAGTCTATGCACGTTGCCAGGTTCAGGTTGTGGACCTCCCTGAGCAACTGTAAGAGCCCGATTGTTGAGAACTTGCCTTATATCAGGATTCTGTTGACCCTGACGTCTTTGATCGAGCATCTCTCTTAAGTACTCGGGATTGTAGTTCTGACGATTTTTCAAAACATCCATTAGATCCTCTTCGCCTTTATACCTGGCAGAACGCCTAGAGAGAGCTTGAGATCCTCTAGCATGCGTTTCAGGTTGATTTTGCATCTTAGGTTGAGGATTGTTGATAAGGTCTAGCAACCTTTGGAACTGATCCTCACCCATCCCGAGTCCAGCAGCAGTTAGAGGCAAGTTTGCATTTTGTTGGATCTGAGCAATATTATGGACTCTGGAGTCTACACGCCTTGACCTCCTTGATTGAACTTCAACAGACGAAGTGGCTCTTGAGGTGAGACGTCCATCACTTCAGTTGTGTTGAGCATGAGCAAAAGCTTGGAGACCTTGTGGAGGGGGTAGATGTTGAGTGCCTCTAGTTTTTCGAGACCCTGCTCCTTCTTGTGAGACCCTTGGTGCCACTTGTTAGGGACCAGCTAAGACACTTGCACTCAAGACTGGTGCAGATGGACCAGATGGGTTGGTCTTGGAGGTATTCTTTCGGGGTCTACAAGGCGGCATAGTGATCGTGTTGAGACCTTAATAATTTTCTTGCTCTAACGTGTCGTTTTCCACAGGCGGCGCCAATATGATATATAAATCTTTTTAGGTCATGCTAGTTCGATTTAGTACAAAATCACGTATACAATTCGTTCTAATCCGTGTAGAGCTAAGGTAAAGCATATCAAGTCTTTTGCATTCTTCCAAGTATTCGGTCTTGATGACAATATATTTAGCACTTTTTATTGTCCTTTTTCGCTAACCATAACGCGGGTTTGTCCCCACTTTAGTCTTGTTTTGTGTTGTTTTTACATATT
>JAYMSL010005136.1:0-10408 GCA_036897195.1 Plantago coronopus
AAGTTGATCTTTTGGGTTTGATATACTTGGTGAAAGTATGATCGATACAAGGATTGGAAATCTAAGCAAACTCTGTAACTAAGCTATGGATGAATATCAGTGGAGCTTGGTTTGGAGAGCTTTGAATGCTTGAGTATTCTTCGAATGTTGGATTTCCAGTAACCTTCTTCAAGTGAAATCCCAAGGCTATTTATAGAGGGGGAAATAAATAGAGCCGGTAGAGACATTAAATGTCCGTTAGGCACATTTACTTTCCGTCTATTTCAAACCTTGTATAGTCTCTGACATTGATGTAGACAGATTGCAGTAGCACACAATCTTTATGTAGACAACTGGGTCCCACTTGGAAAAACAGTCAGGTTCAAAGTCACCAACCACCAAATCAGCATGTGATCCATTAAACTGAAAAGACAACTTTACTTCTGAAGTCAATCCTAGGAATCTTCTTGTCAGCCTGGAAAGGACTTGTCAGAGGATCACCTTCTCTTTGTCTTCAGCCTGAAAACTTCTTGCATTTACATCTTGTACTCATTCAATTCAAATCAGCCTGACACTTCAAGCTTTAGTCTTCAGCATGCGGAAGCAAATCTTTCAGCTAACCTGCACACAACACTTGATGAATACAAAAACATATAGATGAATAATATCATCATGATGCCACCCAACAAATAACAAAGCTTAAGATTAGCTTTTCAGGGGTCATCATCCTGAGCTACTTATCCACACCAAAACTAAATACTTAGCAATATAATCAAAGGAGGCTGCTCAACATTTTCCCCGTTTTTGGTGCTGGATACAAAACATAATCATATAAGAGAGATAGATATGTTAGTCAATAAAATCAGCACAAATAGATAAGACAGAACAAATATGAACTGAACTCGTGTATATTGATATTGAATGAGTAACAAGGAGTTACAGTTCGAATATCTTATTCTATCTAAGTGCTAGGAAATGTATCTCTGATATCGTTCTGCACTTTTCTTAGAAACATGGTGTAGGCCTGATAGTATAAAATAACTTCTTTCTCCATGTCCCGGCCTATTCTCCAGCAGTCTAACACGTCCAGCCTGGGGTATATCTTGTGAGCCTTGGTTGCATACATCATCCTCCCATATAGCCATCGGTGCATCTTTTCCTCCTAGGAGATGTTCCATGAATCGAACAGCGATAGAACCCAATCGAGGTCCTGATGTACTTCAGAACCCCTTTAGACTTGGTTTTTGCTGTGATGTGCTGAGTCCTCTCAAATAATTCCTTTATCACCCAGTCCTTCTTGTTTCTCTTCGACCAGTCTATCCTTGGCATCGTCTTCCTGCTTCGAATATGGACTTCAAAGTCCGCCTTAGCCTGCCAGTGTTCATGAGCATGAACAGGGTCGTCGAGAAATCCAATGTCCAGCATGCTCTGAGTAACTACCTTAGGAATCTTGCTGAAGTGGTGAACCTCTCAGGTCAAAGCCACCAAAATTGTGTCCCATAGATAAATTCAGCATGAGGAGACACTCTCTTCACATCAGCTATTTGCATTACAAAATCCGATTCCTTCAGGTTACCACTCCAATATGGGCAATGATCCACAGACAAGTTTGCAATTATAGTCTGGCAGAGGTTGAACAGTTGATCATCACGAATGTATCGATCCAAAGCCTGAATGACTTGTTCTTCCCTGGGTCTGTTGATCAGTTTATTCAGCCTGACCTCCTCTTCAGTTAACTCAGCAGAAGTCGAGGTTGCAGTAGTTTCATTCAGCCTGGGGTTGGATATCTTCATCTTTCCAGTTATCTATCTCAGCATAGATGTCATCCACTTCTTCCCCATCAAAGTCTGTGTCATCTTCATTGACATCTTCAGTCTAATCCTCTTCCATGTTCAGCTTCCTCCTAATGGGCTGACTCACAACATTGGGTTCTTCTCCTCTTTGAATGGCATCTTTGGTCTGTCTAGATTGAGCCTTCAGTCCATTGAGGATGTTATCTCTCTGTCTTGAAATCATGTTCCTTTCAGTGCTCAGGAAGTCTTGCTTAGCCAATGGTTTGGGATCTGGCCTGACTGGTGCTGGTCTTGGCGGCTTTTCTTGAGCTGGCCTGACATTTGGTGCAACATTTGGCACATTGCTTGACTTGGGTGTTGGAGCTGATTGTCCAGACTTAGCTTGTGGCATAGTTGTGCTTTTGACAATTTCAGGCTGACGAGTAGTTCTTGAAGTATCGGCCTGATTTGCAGTTGAAGTTCCAGCCTGAATAGTTGAACTAGTAGACTGAGAAAGCGATCCCATAGTCTGAGTCCATTTGTTAATTTGGTCCATTACCAAAGCTGGGTTGGGTTGTCCTGCACCAACATTTCTTTGCCTCATTACTTGTTCCATCATACCGCTAAATAAGTTGCTCTTGAGCCGGTCAGCTTCAGACTGTGTAGATTGCAGAGACGGTGCAGCCTGAGTTGTACTTTGAGTTGTGACCCTTGACTCAGCAGATGTGTAGACATTGTGCCTTGTCCATTCCCTTAGCTGTTCAGCCTCAGCTTCCTTTTCAGCATCAGATCGTCTCCGGCCAGAATCACGCCTTGAATCTCTGTGGTCTCTATGGCCTGAATCACGTCTTTCATAGTGGGTTCCCGATCTGTACTGTTCATGGCCTGACTGCCTTGAAGATTCAGAATGATGCTCACGCCTTGACCTTTTTTAGGAGTCTCTATCTCCAGCCTGATCATCATCATCGTCTCTATCTCTCTTCCTGCTCTCTTCCCCCTTTTTGGATTCAGCACCACAGTTCAGAAGGGATTCGAACAAGAGTTGATTTTGGGCAGCTACAGCCTGATTTTGTTGAACATTTTCAGCATAATTTGTGGCATGCTTGAGGGCAGCTTGGTAGGCATAAGCACTGGCTTGCTGGACGGCATCATGATTAGGCTTAGTGATCCGATTCGCTACTGCTTCAGAGATTTTATCCGTAAGATTTGTGACCACAGTAGGAGTTAGAATCTGATATCCCAAGTCATTGATAATGTCTGCCTTCAGCCTGTCGTAGATTTGATTAGCCATGTTGTTTAGCAAGCGGTTGTTCTCTTCCTTGTGTCGCTCATTCTGCATGCTCAGCAGCTTCTCATAAGTGGCTACTTCATCCTTGTGAGCCTGAGAGCGGATGTTTTCCACATCAAGTCTGGTCAGATTTCTCGTCTTGTTGGCCTGATGGGTGATAAGACGACCCATGCCAATGACTGAGCCAGAAGCTTGATTTATCAGTGCACGATCTGGTAGACTGAAAGGAGCAGCATCAAGTGAGCTTGATGTTGGGACTTCCACTTCATACATATTCAGCGTTTCCTCATCAAATTCAAAGTCAGATTCTTGATCTGATTCCTCTTTAAAGGGGTTGATGAAGGCTGATTTTCCAGAAGTTTCCCTTGATGAACTGCCGGCAGCAAAGTCATATCCGAAGGGAACAGCACCTCCAAAAGAAGTGACCCCGGAACTTGAAGGGATTGGCCTGAATGCAGTCTCATCAACTGTGGTTGACACTGGAGGAAGCACAACTTCAGGTGCTAGGCTGAAAGCCAAAGGTACTTGCAGAAGTTGTGAGGGTTAGTACAAAGGGAAATATATGTATTAAAAGAGAATCAGAAATATTAAGACAACTTAAACTGAATTAAGTAGTCAAAAAGGATTTGACTTCTTTATTAACCTGAATAGGTGGAGTCGTTGAGATAGGCTGAAAAGTCATTTCAGGCCGAGTGAGAGACTCAGTCTGATCCTTCTCAGGCTGACTCGAGGTTTCCCCCTTGAACTATGCCTCCTCCGTTGTTGTCCTGATGCTTGTCATCATCATAAACATCATCATCATCATCATCATCATCGTTGTCTTCATCACCATTGTTATCTTCATTCATGGGCTCTGGGCTGCTGGTATAGTCAGTTTCATCTAGAGGCACTTCCTCTTCCTCAGCAAGCTCCAGTGGTGGTGAAGATGGAGAGTGGGATGCATCTCCAACACGGAACAAAGAATCTATGAATTGTTCCTGCAAAAGAGATAGCATATTAGCATAAGGTAATGTAAAAGAGTTATATTGATAGACTGAAGTAGTCAATAAGAAATTGACTCTTCTACAAACCTCATCAGGCTGACTAGTTGTCTCAGTGGCAACTGGAGGTTGCTCACTTAGCCTGTCTGCATTTTCTTCAGTGGTTAGTTAGCATCAAGGTAAAATAAAGGAGTTTAGAGTTTAGACTCAAAGTCGTCAATGAAAAATTGACTCATTTACAAACCTTGTCAGGCTGACTGGTTGATTCAGTGGCAACCGGGGGTTGAACTGATTCAACATCCACAGTTGGCCCACGCAGCCTGGATGCATCCCCTTCAGTGGTTTGATCCACTGGAATTGATTTCTCAGCAAGTAACCGCTCTTCTTCTTCTTCGGTCAAATATACTGAATTGGTGTTATCAAGCTTCTCTTCGTCCGAAGCCTGATGATCACTTGGTGGCTGAGCTTCATCCTCAGGCTCACTGCCAAGTTCACCGTCTTCAGGCTTCCAGCCCTCTGGCTTCCAAGTGAAAGTCTTCTCTTTTTCATTGTAAATGAACCATCTGAGATTGGGGTGCTGATGATCTTGCAACAGATGTTCAATGATCAGGTCGTCAGCATGAGGCATGTTATCTGACTCTCTCAGATCAACTTCATGAGTCATATCAGTGTCAAGTTCTGCGCCGGATGTGTTGACTCTTCTGTTGGTGTTGTACGCCTTCCAACCTTCAAATGTATCATGCATCAGCTCGATAGCAGCAGGATTGCGGATAAACTTGAATCCAAGAATTATCTTCGTCTCACTTTCCCGCATCAGCCCGCGCAACTCCATATCATCTGTGCAGTCATAGCATGGACAAAATGTTGCCAGATGTTTTCGTTCTTTACATTGATAACACATTTTGTGGTCCTCAGGCAGTGGACAGTGATTCCACATCAATGCAGCTCGCACTACATGCAATTCAGCAAGCATGATACAAGCCTTTCTCTTGTACATCAGCCCGAGGTTGCCGAACCACCTTTGCACAGCTTCCATATATTCAGCAAGTGTGAGTATCAGCATATCCTCCTTTGTCACCAGCCCAAACCGCTGTAAAGCAAATTCATCATAAAGAGTCAAGTAAAATGTACTCTCAGTGTCAAGTAGATTTACTTGTACTGCGTAGCTGTATGACTTGGCAAATTGCCAGGAAAGGAAGGTAGGTACAAGAATGTCCATGTGAGCATAAAACCATTGGTACATCAGGTCAATCTCAATGACATCAACTGGTTCATCCGGATTGTACAGAATTTCGGTTGAGTGTGCTGGGAACCAGTGAGGATTCCACTTCTTGTATTGCCTCATGGTTGTTGGGCTGATCGGCTCAGCATCAGAAGTGGTATCCTTTTCTTGTACATGCGCCTCTTCAGTCCGAGATGTCCTTTTAACCATCTCATCAGCCTGAAGGATAGAGTTTCGAACAGACAAAGGAACTTCAACCTGATTACGTGTTTCTTCTGTAGAGACTGATGTGTTAACATCATCCCTAGGCTTCTCAGCCTCATCAGGGCGAACAAATTTTTCACCACTTTGTTCAGAAGTGGAAACCAAGGAATCATCACTTGGGCCTGATAGCGGCTCAACTTGGGTTTTCTCCCCAGTTGGTACTTTATCAGTTGTGGAATCAATCAGAGAACTAGTCTCTTCATTTTGATTCAGTCTGTTCCGGGTATCCTGCTGATCAACATCCAATATGGACTCATCAGGCTGATGGACAACCGTTCCTACTTTATCAGTCCCAGAAGGGATTGAATCATTAGTAGTTGAGGTGGGGTTGGTTACTAATTGCACTACCTCTTGTGCAATTAGACTGGCTTGATTTATTTCGGGAAAGGGTGTAGAAAGGGGAGTCGGGCTAACAGTTATAGGAGTGTCAGGCCGCGGACTCGGAAATTTTCTGGGGCTTGGAGATCTTAACTCCTTCCTTGGAGAGGATTCAGGCGGAGTAAAGACCTTCAGGATTGGAGACTCAACACCAACTCTTTTAGGAGAGATAGTGTCGTCAGAAACCTCGTGAGGAGGCTCTGTGCTCGATTTGGCCTGACTAGGCTTGGCCTGCCTAGTACGCCGTCTTCTTGGAGTCCTCTGTCTACTCAACCTTCCTCCAGCATCATACTCCTCGTGAGTAAGATCTTCAATCTCAACCCGATCAGCTGAACTTTTGTTTTCAGCCTGATCCACCTTGGTCTGCTCTTCTTTCGCAGACTGAACTACCACATTATCAGTCTGTAATTGTTCTTCTTCCACAATTACATCAACAGGTTTCTCAACCTGTATCTCCTTTTCAGGCTGGGGAGGAGTTGTCTGGTTTTCCTCATCAGGCTTGTCTCCTGTCTGAACTGGAGCTTCTTTCTCCAGCTCTGGCTGAAGAGGTAATTTGGGAATGTCCATCAGGTCGACATCTTCCGCATCATCATCAACATCTTCGATGATTACTTCTTCAGTCTTCTTCTTTTTCGAAGCCTTCTTCTTGGGTGTCCCAGCTTTTCTCTTAGAGCCCTTGCCCTTTTTCTTTTCAGCCTTAGCAGCAGCAACTGCCTCAGCATTCAGCCTGGTAACCCGCTTCTTCAATATCGATCGATTAACAACCATAACATCTTTAATGGTTGTGAGAGCACCTTTGGGAACCTGAAAGTGATCCATAATCAATTGCCACCTTGGCGCATGACTAAGTGTTGGGGCAAACTTCCTTATTGTTGCATCGGCATCAGCCCAGCAGATCTTTTTCTTCCTAATAACCTCCTTCAGACTGATAAGGCACATCCTGGTATAGTCCGTGTGCTGATTTCTCTCATAAATATCCAGCATGAGGTCCCACGTTCCTTGAGTCATCTGGGTCTTGCTGCCCGTCTTGCTCTCAAAGGTAGCCTGAAGTACTGACACGATATCGTGCGCAGTCTGAGTCAAACTTCCTGTAGCCCCATTGCAGTTGAACTTAAGGATTGGCTCCTTAGTTTCCTCATCTTCAACTGAAGAATCCTTGATTCCTTCAGCTGAAAGGCAAGATCTGTAGAATTCCAGCATCCTAGCAGCTCTGGTCTTTTCATCATCAGCAGCCTCAACTGGGGTTCGGAGTTTGGGATCCACAAACCCAAAAATCTCCTTCATCTTCGATCGATCAATAGTCATATACAGGTTCTCAACCCTTGAGTATATGATCAATTTATCCTCATCAAAAGTGGCATTATTGTGGAAAATTGCCAGATTTTGAACACAAAACGTCTTGGGGTAAGACGTAATGTACTTCCAGATCCTGATCACTGCTTCACAATTCTCCTTGAACTTCATCACCTCCACCTTATATCCATCCACATCGTCCCGGCTGTTGAGCAACTCCGACCACTCCACAGCACCGCCATGCATCAAGCTGTTGGCAAGAGCCGCCGTCTCAAAGTGAGACAAATCCATGGAGCTCGCATCATATTTGTTGTTGAGCAGGATTTGCTCATACTTGATTTCCTTAAAGCTCGTTGCTGTGAGCTTGTTCCTCGGTTCCTCCTCCACAGAGAGGTTTGTTAAAACCTCCGGAATCTCCACTGTTTCAGCTGCCTTCTTGGTAGCCTTGGTTGGAGCAGCGGTGGATGAAGATGCCATTGATGTGTGTGTGTGTGTGTAAAAGCTTGAAGCTTTGAAAATTTTCTCAAGAAAGTATGAAGAGTTTTTTTTTTGCAGAGAGAAAACAAGAAATCACTTGAGTTGTTTTTGGGTAGAATGAGTATGAGATACTCAACCCTTGGTTTTACTCAAATTGTGATCGAAAGTTTTGTGTCAATTTTGCCCTCAAATTCAAAAAGATGATTACATCACTGGGCGGTAACGTACCATGGTATCTTTCATCGTGGTCGTTGATTGATTTACCTGCAAAAGATCAATGGCTAGAAAATGGTAAGTAAAAAGTAAGTGGGTCACGTTCCGTAAGTGGAACCGCCACAAACTTAATGACGTCTTTAATTACGCTCAAGAAACAATTAGAGCACTAATTAGTCATTAAAAACACTCGAGTATGTGTCCTTCATAGCGTAACTATCGATGTGGCATTAAATACCCAACAGTAAATAAGACCAACTGCAGAGAGTAAGATAAGTTAAAATATTCATGAAGTGACGTTTGGACTTATCTTCTCACACAAGCTGAATGTGTGAGGGTATTTCCGCCAGTCTGAGTAATCGCTGCTTTCTTTCAAAAGTACTTCTTGGCCTGAAGATTTCTTACTACCCTTAGGCTGAACTCCTTGGCTTTCAGGTTGCATGTCTTAGGCTGAGAACATGTTCCCCCTTCAGCCTGGCCCTCCAAAACTGGATTCTTCACTTTCTCACCTTTAGCTTTCCCAGGCTGAAAACCCTCCAAAAGATTGGAAAATTCAATCTTCCCTTCAGGATGATTAGTCAAGCCCAGCTCAGCTCGCAATTCAATAAACCTTGCCTTCGGTAAAGGCTTAGTTAATATATCTGCAATTTGATAAGCTGTAGGAGTGAAAAAGATTAGTATATCCTTTTTCTCAACATGATCTCTGATAAAGTGATGTCTTATGTCTATGTGCTTGGTTCTAGAGTGAAACATAGTATTTTCAGTTAAAGCAATTGCACTCTTGTTATCAATAAACATATGAGTTTCTTTCTGAATCAGCCCATAGTTTGAAAGTTGTTGCTGCATCCAAAGAATTTGTGCACACAAGCAACCTGCTGAAATGTACTCAGCCTCAGTTGAGGATTGAGCAACACTAGGCTGCTTCTTGGAATACCAAGAGACTAGACAATCACCAAAGAATGTGAGTGTTCCTGAAGTACTTTTCCTTGTTGGCGTATCACCTGCATAGTCTGCATCAGAGAAACCACGCAACTTTAAATCGCCACCCCTTGGATACCACAGCCCGACATTGAGTGTCGATTTCACATATTTTAATATATGCAGGGCAGCCTGATAATGGCTCTTCATCGGGGTAACCTGATAACGTGCGCATAAGCCAACAGCACACTGAATATCTGGTCTACTTGCAGTAATATAAAGCAAAGAACAAATCAGCTTACGATACTTGCTCTCAGAGATTCTTTCATTATTAGTGGCATAACCCATCCTCAGGCCAGCAGGTAAAGGAATTTTAACTTCCTTATTGTGACCTTCAAGGTTAAACTTCTTTACCATATCTTTAGCA
Organism: Plantago coronopus; assembly: GCA_036897195.1. Classification (NCBI taxonomy): domain Eukaryota; kingdom Viridiplantae; phylum Streptophyta; class Magnoliopsida; order Lamiales; family Plantaginaceae; genus Plantago; species Plantago coronopus. The sequence continues at coordinate 9,212 of JAYMSL010005136.1, forward strand.
TACTTGGCCTGACTAATGAAAATCCCATCCTTGAGCTGTTTGACCTGCAAGCCTAAGAAATATGTTAGCTCCCCCATCATGCTCATCTCAAACTTACTAGTCATAAGACCAGCAAATTTTTCACACAAAAATATATCCTCTGACCCAAAAATGATGTCATTTACATAGACTTGTGCTAAGAGCAGCTTGCCGTCAATTTCCACGGTGAATAAGGTTCTGTCCACCACACCTTTCTTGAAACCATTATCCACAAGGAACTGTGATAAGGTGTCATACCAAGCTCTAGGAGCTTGTTTCAGTCCATAGAGAGCCTTTTTCAGCCTAAAGACACCATCCGGTTGGAAGGAGTCAATAAAGCCTGGAGGCTGCTCAACATGGACTTCTTCAGATAGTTTGCCATTCAAAAAGGCACTTTTCACATCCATCTGAAACACCTTAAAGTTCTTCTGGGCTGCAAACGCAAGAAACAACCGGATTGCTTCCAGCCTGGCTACTGGCGCGTAGGACTCGTCAAAATCAATGCCTTCAGTCTGAGAGTATCCCTTTGCTACCAGCCTGGCCTTGTTTCTGCATACAACGCCGTGTTCATCATCTTGTTCCTGAACACCCATTTGGTTCCAATCACGTGGACACCCTTAGGTCGATCCACCAATTCCCACACTTCGTTCCTTTCGAACTGATCCAACTCTTCTTGCATAGCAAGTATCCAATCCTCAATCTCAATAGCTTCCTCAACCTTCTTTGGCTCAACCTGAGAAACCAAGCAAGAAAACAAAGCTTCTTCACGAGTTGCTCGTCTAGTTGCTGTAGGTCTCGAAGGATCACCAATCACTGCGTCGACTGGATGATTACGTGCCCAATAATGTACTGGTCCTTTCCTTTCTTGTTGACCACTCTGAGTAGTAGAATCATCAGCTTGTGATTGAGGGAGTACGTCATCGATTGGATCGGCCTGAGTAACATTTTCTTCATTGTTGGGCTGAACAATATTTTGTGGTTCAGCTTGTGGGGGTATCTGTGCATCATCAGCCTGAGTGGTTGCCTGCGGCCTTATCACTGTGGGCTGGGTGGGCAATGATGGACGTCGTTTAATCCAGCAAATAAATTTGTATCAGCCAAGACTAACGGACTAGACACTATAAATAGCGTAGAGCAAGTTAATCCCGAGTGTCGGTCTCTAAAGGAATTAATTAAGCT
>JAYMSL010005137.1:0-10408 GCA_036897195.1 Plantago coronopus
GATCATACAAAGAAGAAACTGAAGAGAAAGAAGACAACCCAAGATTCTGCTCCCGAACAAATACCAGGAGAAGCTTCTAAAGCTCCCCGGATGACACAGAACCAAGCTGCAAAAGTCGAGCGCCAAGAGGTCACTTCTTCATGGAAGAATTTGCAGCTGATTTTAGCTCTCCAGAACAAATCCAAAGACCTTTCAGAGTACGTATACATGTTAAAGTCTTGTTCTTTCCTTAAAATATGTGATTTTTGAGCTAAAGATGATGAATTTGCCACCTGTTTAGTTCAGAAACAAGCTACAAAATAGGGAAAAAAATTAGTTTCTTAGTGTAATTGCATTATATATGTTTTTGTGAAGTGATTCTTTTATTGGTTGATATTGTCTTACCCATATTATTGGGAATTTGGGATAAATGGCTTGGTTAATTAGTTGTTTTTATGCTGTTGTATTGGCCAATTTGCTCGCTTTTCATTATATCCTAATGTAACTACCTTATTGCGAATAGGGTGTTACAAGCTTAATTGGAGTTATAAGGTGGTAAATGTAGGAGTACTATAGTTAGATTTGCGGTTTCAAAAAAGAAGAAAACAATCTTATTGGCATTCTTCCATAGCTCATTACAAGAGAGTTGTAATTTCTTGTATGCATTGCAGGAAGATAGATTTGGCTTATGAATTTATCGGGTCGAGTAGTGCCGTGCTAACGGATGATACTGATCGGCCTAAGCAAGTGGTGGATACGTCAAGGACACTAGTTTTCGTGAACAATTGGGTTCAGTCATTGTTGCTTTCTTCTGAGAAGGGAATGAGAGCTGAAGTAAAGGAATGTCTGGTTGAGACTCCAGGTTCATGTTTTGATATTAGATGCTGGAAGGTTTTACATTTCTGCCTGGAGGAGGCAAAAAAGATTCGCCTTTCATTGGCTTGTTACAGAGACTTATTACGTGTTATTCGTTGCATTGCGAAGGATGCATCATTTTTGTTGAAAGATGTGTCTGTGGGCTCCGAAGGAAAACTCTCAGGTCAGCGGATGGAATTATATAATGTTGTCCTGGATTGTATCTCATTGGTTTTTTCATTCCATGGTGGAGTAGCGAATGAGAACTTAGACCTATGGATATTTCTAATGGAAGAAGTGCTCGGGCTTATTGTGAAAGTTCATGTGGATCAGCACACTAGCAGCCAGTTTGGCAAATTTGTCTTGCAGCTAACATGTTGTTTGCTTGAGCCATTAGCAAAGTTCTTGAGGGTTCATCCAACACGTAAAAATGGATTCCGTGACTTTATTGACAAACTAATGGAGCCTCTAATGCACTTGATATATGTGCTGCGTTCGAGTTCGTGTCAGAATAACAATGAGGAGTACACAAATTTGTCTAGATTGGTTGAAGAAGTTTTAGCCCAGGGTCTGTTTCATACAACTCACATTGATGGTTTTCTTAGCTCACAGAATTCTGCTAAATATAAAACGTCTTCAGATGCTGCAGCTAAGGTGGAAAAATTGGTCAATAAAAGTTATCATAAACACCTATTTGATAAGGTAGAGCTGATAGTGTCCGAGAAAAAAGGCATGGCATTGGGTGGGCTGGGTGATATGCTTCACTTGTTTGTCAGTTGTGTTATAAAGCATAAGGGAGCAATGGTCAATGGAGGAGTTGCCGGAGAATCTGATGTCAGTAGTAATAGTCATGTTCTCAAAACTCAGTTTCCTGGAGGAACTGCTCCACAAAAGAAACAGGGATACCTCAAAATGGATGCAGAATTGCGCAAATCAATCTTTGATTACTTTTTAAAGATTATGGAATGTCTATTAGCTGATGTAAATAAATACCATGAGCTTGACGTGTCGAGAGAAGATATATTGTCAAATGTTCTCAGCACTCTAAGATCTATCAGTAACTTACTTGCTAGTTTAAATGATGACAAGGTATATATAAGAACAGAGGACATCTCTGAAGGGGCATTTAAAAACTTTCTGAGGTTAATCTATGATACAATCATGTCATTTTCTACCAGAATTACTCATATACAAACATCAACAAGTGGTTCGGGTGACAGTACATGCAGAGATCTCTTGATCTCTGCAAGGAAGGAGCTCATTGTCACTGTGCATCATTTATTAGATATTGAATATGAGGTTGTTGGAGACGATCTGGAGAACCTGTGGACTATGGTCTTCTCTTCTGTTTCTTGCAGCTTTGGTTCAACTGATTTGGATGAGGCTCTACTGTTCCCAGATATATTGAGCCTTGGATGCAAGCTTATTGATCTTTACAGTGAACTTCGGCAGGTTGGAGTCAATATTTTAAGTTTTCACCTTTATGATTGTGTATTTATGTTTGTTCGATGTGCACATCCCATTGTCTACTATGAAAAATTTATGAATTTTCTCGGATGCATGACTTTTTTTAAGCCTAAAGTTCAATATGATTATCCTAAAATACTGCAGTGCTTACTGTGTATGATGAAAGCTACCATAATGCTAAAATTTGGAAGCCTGATGTTATTCTGTAAAATTTAAATGTTACACTTAATAGTACAAGGTTGCTAATATCTTAAACTTAAATGAAATAATACATGGGAAGTTCTTCAAATTAGAGATTGCTTTTCAAAGTTTGTTATGTAATGTTTCATTTGAACATGGATCTCTATAGTAAACTATTTGATCTGGCTGCTCATTATAACCATAGATGGTAGAACGGATGTGCATTTTCTTTCTTTCATTCTGTGCAGTGTGGCTATTCATTTTAGATTGTTTTGTATTAATGTCAGATTATATACATCAGATTTCTAATTATACATTTAATAGTGTAGGTGAATTCCTCTATATTTGCTCTGTTTAAAGCAGTAAAGGATACCACAATACTTCTCGGGGAAAGTGAATTGTTCAACAAATCACATAGCGGTTCGTCCTATTCAAGTTCATTGAGCAAGTTGTTGTGCTCTTCAGGCTTTAGGCTTTCGATCAAGAATGCTATCAAAGCCATACCAGAAGGGCAAGCACCTGGATTTGTTCGGCAGTTAAATTCAGAAATAACAGAATCACTGGAGTGGATAAATTTGGAGCATCATATTGCCAATCTGGGTAAAAGTTCACACTCATATCCACATAACTCTGATTTTCGTCGTTCTTGTCTGCGAGCCGAGGTCCTAGGTAAGGTGTTGTCTGACATGTATGCAATCATTCTAGACTCTGTCTCAGTGAGTTCTGGCAATAGTTCTCCTTTTTGTGCTTCTTTGGTGAATCTTATTAAGTCTGTACGCCCTAGTGCTAGTGAGTTGATTTTGGCACTACCAAAATTTACGGAGAAATTGTCTGCTGGTGTTGATGGAGAAAGTTTATGCAAGGAGATTCAACATGATAATGTGCCGACGTGCTGGACTCTCGTGTTTCTTTTCCGATTGTTATTGTCCTGCAGATGCGTATTCCAGCAAATCATCAGCCTTATGCCACCTGATGCATTAAAAAAGAAGTTGGGAGTAATAGATGATTCCTTCACAGCATACTCTTGGAAGGATTGGTTAGAAATGTCTGGTCGTGCTCAAGAAGGATTCTTTACCTGGACTCTCCTTCCTTCAGTCCCACTTCTAAGTATTATAAGTTCAGTTTCAGACATTTATATTCAAGATTCTGTTGTGATTTGTCCACCCCTGGCCTATGTATTGCATGCCATGGCTCTCCAGAGACTTGCTGATGTTAATTTGTTAGTTAAGTCTTCTGAATACATGCTTCAGTGGAACCAAACTCTGAGTGAGAAAGAGTTGAAAGAAACTAGTGAATTGCCATCTTATCGGAAGAGAGCCAGGAAATGGAAGAAGTGTTCTGCGGAGATGAAGCAAGAAGCTTCGGATCTGACTAAGTTCGTTCTAAGATATATATTAACTGTGGATAAGGACCAGATATATCACCCCTCGTTTGATGGTGCACTTGATGACAAAATCTTCCGAGGCCTGCGTGATTATAACAGTCCAGATTTTGCTGTAGGTTACCTGGATCTGAAGTTACTGCCATTAACACTGTGGTGGATTATTTGTGAAGATATAGATCTTTGGTGCTCTCATGTTGCCAAGAAGGACATGAAAAAATTCCTTACAATTCTAATTGAGGCTTTCCTTTCATGTGAAAGTGACAAAATTGTTCATATAGATATCTGTAATGCGGATAAGGCTAGCTTCCTGAAGAGTGTTGCTGCACATCAAATTGCACTGAAGTTTCTGAGCAGCACCATCTCACATGAACAAGAAGTAAGAGCTTTTATTTACTTAAAAAAATAATCTATTTCTTATATATGCAAATTTTCTACTCATGATCCTTGTTCTTTCAGAGATACTAGTGGAGGGGTGACATGAAAGTGTAGAATTTTAATGCTCAATACTTATACATTGCTTTATATGTTGCTTAGCTTCACGTTCGGGATGAAATCCATGCTATTTTATTTCATGGCTCTTCTTTGTTTACTATTGTTTGTTGCTTGTATTATTTTTCTTTCTGGTCATGTTTTCACTTTTTGTAATCTTAGTCTATCCACAGACATATGGTGTCAAGGGTTTGCAAAGTCCTTCAGGATTCAGTGTTATCTATATGCAATTCTTCTGGAGTTGAATTGAGTGAGTCACCTGATTGGGCAGACATTATGTCTGCTCTTGAACGTGTGCCTGATGTGGGAAGCGGCAAGTTGACATGGTTGAAGCCAAGTATGGTGCCAACTAAGTTTCACACGGGACAAACTAGCACGGAGTTTTCTAGATGTCATTGTTTGCTTGCCCTTGTGACACAACTGCCTAGAGAATATCTGAGTTCAAGATCATCATTATTGTACATTACCTGCGTTCTCAATCTTGAGAGGTTAGAATGGTGTTCTTCAATCTTTGTTATATTTTTATGAGATAAATGGCTGTATTTCAGTTGGCATATTTATTAGCTGAAGTAAACCACCCACAGTACCTTTTTGTAAACAGTCCGATCTGTCTCTAAACTTACGCTATCAGACTAATTGATGGACTACTTGTTAGTAATTTGTGGATGTTTAGACATAGCTACCTACGGTGTCAATTCTCAAATAATTTTCCTGTTTATACTCCTGTGATTGTTTAATTACACATCGAGTTAATTTTTACCTATGTATTTCAGGCTTCTGGTTGGTAGCATGCTAGGTTGGTACGACGCATCAGGCTCGCCCAGCCTTTTCGAGATCCTGCGATTATTTGTGTCCTGTCGAAGGGTTTTAAAGTTTCTAACTGCAGCTTCTTGCATGAATATGGTTGGTGGCTGTCAACCTGTGTTGGCCTCTGCACTCTCGGAAAGCTCCTTTCCCTTGTCATGGCTCCTGAAATCATTGTCTGTAGTCGTTGGATTTCAACGTTCACTTCCAGAAGAGATTGTTTTTGAAGCAAAAGTTGCTACATATTCACTGATGGACCACACATCTAATGTATTCCAGACAGTAAGCGGATATTGGTTTCAATGCTCAGCCAGATCATCTAAGAAGCTTCGCAGGAAGAGAAAAAGATTAGATTCTGGTATTATTGAGTCAGACTCATTAGAAAATGGTCTTCATGTCAACAACAGTTCAAATAGTGTCTTTCAACTAGTGGAAGCAATAAGTGAACAATTACAAATCTCGCTTACTAGTTTCAAGGATGTGTGTCATCACAAAAGAGTAGAAAGCATAGCTGGGTTTCATGAGGTTAACAAGTTGACGTCCACACTAGCTTGCTTTCAGGGAGCACTGCAGGGCCTGATTTCTACATTTGGCGGAAAAAATGGTGTTGATGGTAATACTCACATAAAAAATTCAACGTACCTTGTGGAACTGATGACCAAAGTAGATGCATGCGTAGCAACATGCATAGATTCTGTAAGTTTTCTTCTGAAGGCTTTCTTCCTTGACAATGATGACACTCTCAACTTGTCAATATGTGGTGGTAATACATCAGGGTCAAAAGATGCTTCATTTGGTGGCTGTGATGTATCTGATGATGTTTCAGACGAAGGGGAGAGGGGCCATGCCAAACCCGAACTAGCAATGCAGGGCTTTGAATCTTTTCAAGCTGAGGTTAAAACAGTGAGACAATGTTTGAAGAAATCGTTGTTAATAGAAGTTGTGAGTGGTAGTAATCCTGAGGCAGCTTTGTTTCTTCAGCAGCTGTTTTCTTCTTGTTCATCTATTTTGAGATTGAATTTACTGACTGGAGTGAAGTCCCTTTCACCAGGCTTATTTCCTATTGTAGTAGGCATATCTGACTTGCTTCTCCTGGAGTTTGCAAGCAGCACTGAAATGCCACATCTGTTTAACTTTTATTGTTTAAATGCGGTGATGGAATTTCTTGAAGTGTTAGGTAGTTACTTTCCACTGATTGACCCCGTGTTGTCAAGAGAGTTTTATGCTGAGCTTGTCAATTTGCACATAAAGGCAATTGGAAAGTGCATATTATTACAAGGGAAGGAAGCAAAGCTGGCTTCTCAAGAGACAGGTTCACCCTTCAAGATGCCAACTAAAGACCTAGGAACTTGTACTTCTGTAGCATTAAGTCAACTGGATGAGTTTAAGCGGAGGCTGAGGACGTCGTTTGCGACATATGTCAAAGAATCAAGTGAGTTGCAGTTACTATCCGTCATTCAGTCTGTGGAGAGAGCTTTGGTTGGGGTTCAGGAAGGCTGCTCAACAAGTTATGAAATAGCTATCAGAAGTTCATATACAGGAGAGGTTGCCTCCTATGTTGCTGCAGGCGTTGATTGCTTGGATCTAATTCTTGAATTAGCAGCAGGTAATTTTCCAGTAGTTTGTACTTGGAGAGGACCGTTAATAATTCTTTCCCCCATGTCCTGCTGCAACATAACACAACAATCAACCTGTATTATACTCATGTTAAATGGCACGTGGATCAAGTTAAGCCCACAACTTTGTCAGCTGTATTTTCCTTGAGAGTCTGGTGACACAACATGAAATTGGTTATTTGACCGGAGAAAAATATGGTGTCCTAAATTCATACTCTGATATAACCGCTTAACTTGTAAATTTGAAAGGACTAGTATTTCTTTTTGAGAGCTGATGCATTGAATTTTTACACAATTTCGTTTTGTAATGTGGCAGGTAATAAACGATTGAGTATGATCAAAGGCCACATACAGAGCTTCGTTGCTTGTCTATTCAATATCATCCTGCATTTGCAAGCTCCTTCTGCCTTCCTCGGAGATTTTAATTGCACCCAGAGTCATTTGGGTCCTGATCCTGGCTCAGTTATTCTCATGTGTATTGGAGCGCTGGCGACAATTTCTGGAAAATCCACTTTCTTTAATATAGAAACAAGCCATATTTCTCAGATGCTCCGTGTACCAGGGGCACTGTTTCAACAACTTCTCCAGCTTCAGCTTCCCAACTTTCCTATCAAATCCCCATCAGGAATTACCAAAAACAATAGTGCTGTAGATAAGAAATTCTCAATGGAGTTATATGCTGGATGCTGCCGTTTGTTATGTTCTGCTGTTAAACATCATAATAGGTATGTGCATCTCTATCTATCTCGTGTTAACACAGTTTTGATATTTGCAGCCTATTACGGTTTCTATCTTGTGCTTAAAACTTCCTGCTTAGAATCGATCTCACTGCTTTCTCCTTCTTTGATTCGCAGCGAGTCTCGTCAATGCGTAGCTCTTCTTCAAGATTCTGTCAGTGTCCTCCTTTATTCCTTGGAGATTGTAAATACTGATGTAGTTGCTGGAGAATGCAGTACATCTGCATGGGAAGTACAAGAGGCTGTAAAATGTGCCGCTTCTTTACGACGCGTTTATGAAGAGGTGCTTTTTCTATTTTTCTATTTAGTAGTTTCATTAGGTTGCATTGCTGCATCTGGAAATCTCAGGTTGCTATTAAGCCCGTTTCGCACTGTATGCAATTCTGTTCATGCAAACTTTGGTTCCAAATGACCAAATGTGATAGATGTCACACCTGCTGGTTTAATCATGTTGTTATGTATTTGCAGAGTTGAATTTTAAAATTATATTGCACTCTGACCTTATAATTTACCTTCGGACTGCTAGTTTACTACACAATAGATCTAAGCAAACTTGTAGTCCCCATATCATATAAAGTTAGCTGTGTTTTTCTTTTTCTTTTTTGAAGCGGCAAAGCGAGGATCAATTATAGTTCCCCATTTACCCCCAATGACTCGCGTTAGCTGTGTTGTTTAACACCATGTTTCTGCAGCTTGCTATTGTATAGTTCGTTTCTGTTATTTTATCTCGTTTATTTGCTGACACCATCTTTCCTTTTGATTCAAAAGCTACGGCAGCAGAAGGATATTTTTGGACAAAGCTCGTACCTGTTTTTGTCTAGCTACGTATGGGTTTATTGTGGACTTGGCCCTGCCAAGCGTGGTATTATAAGGTAATTCACACCATCCTTTTTTAATCTTTTCATATTACGTCTACATGTTCTATTTCAATGTAAAATATGCCAATAGATTGAACTTTCAGTAGATGTGAACTTTTACAAACTAATTGATATGTTTGTACAATTTCAAATTATTAATGGCAATCTGGTAAAAGTGAAATATAAACGACATTTTTAATTGAGCCGTTTGTTGCCATTGATTCGTGGTCTAAGTATGACACTTTACTCTTTATTTGAATTTCCGAACTTTTAGGGAAGTAGATGAGTCTTTGAGACCCGGCATATATGCTCTGATAGACTCCTGCTCTGTTGATGATCTCCAACTTCTTCATACGACATTTGGAGGTAACCTTTTTTATATATAATAATCTTATTTCTAAATCAAGAGAGATGCCGAATAAAATCATGAATGTTATTACCAATTTGTGCTCACTTGTTCTGTTAATTCTCTCTTGGTTCTGCAGAGGGTCCTTGCAGAAGCACTCTCGCAACACTACAGAATGACTATAGAAATAACTACCTATACGAAGGCAAAGCTTGATTCCGGCCTCAAGTTCTCTGGCAATAGTTATTTCCGAGCTACACAACTTGAACCAGGTTTAGCTCAAGTTATCTGCTGAGAGTTCTTGCCAAGCTACACAGTTTTGGACTAAAGGCGACCAAGTAGAGCTCGCTAGGACTGTCTTTGAAGACAGCGTGCTGGGCGTTGGGTCTGTGATAATCGAAGAGACACAATGCATGACAACAGACAAGATTCGCGAAGCTTACGGTGTGATTGCTGATGAGGTGAATTAGCATATAAGAATCTCCCTTTTTAACACTTTTCTGATGCTATTTTCATAAACAATTTTTAACCTAGCCACTTTGAGAAAAGGCACACTTGGTTATATTCAGTTGATAGTGTTATTTACACAAACATCCCCAATTAATGGTAAATTTCAAAATCCGTCACTGATATTGAAAAGAGAAGAGAATAGGGAAAGAATGAGAAGAAACTTAAAAAACCAAAAAAAAAAAACATAATCCTTAATGGCTGCCGTTGGAGCTATGGGTGTTGCCGTGTTGGAATTGTGCAGCTTCGATCGGGAGGAAGTTGCTTCGATAGTAGCTCCGTCGGAGGTAGAGCCTTTGTGTCCCCGTCAATAGTTTCACCTATGTAGTAATCGTAAATTCGTAATCAACTAATTACATACAAATTTCTGCAATTGATAGGTTATCTGTTTTTCGAGATTAGTAGCACACGTTCGACTACCACATCACATATGTAACTTTATACTCACCTTTTCATATGCATTATCTCTCCATTGCAAAATGTGTTGATCACCAAACCAGTCTTGTAAAACACTTCATTTATTCGAATCTCAAACTTCTTATTTTCTAACCTTAAATTAAAACTATCCCTTTCTAATTTATTCACACTTTCCTCTCTTTTACATCATTCTATACTTATTCTTTAATTCAAAATTTTCTTTTTTGGAACTGTAAATTTGATATTCTAATCTCATTCGTTCCGATTACTTCATAAGTAAATCACATTATGTTTCCGTCAGAATTCAAACCCCGACTTTCCATATACTAATCTAGCACTCTTATTGCTCCAATCTCGTATATTTATTCATTTTATTATATATTTCCTGAACCCGGGGGGTGGTGCAGGGTGTAATGGTGAGAGGTCCCGGGTTCGATTCTCGGAGGTGGAGATTTATATGGTGATATAAGGTTGGTATTGGTGTAGGGTATAAGGTTGGTATTGGGTTAGTGTAGGAGTAGGATTAGGATTAGAATAGATTTGCTTCTTCAAAAAAAAATTATATATTTCCTTAAGAAACCTGTGTGATCAGAGTGATGATGAGTTGACTGAGGAGTAGATTAACAAATACTAATTGTTGGGAAAGTCAACTATAAGTGGTCTTTTCGGAAAGTCCACTCAATATTGGTGATGTTAATGTTAAAATAGGTGATGTTTATTATCAAATATTTGATGTTTATGATTGAATAGTTGATAATTTATAAATAGTT
>JAYMSL010005138.1:0-10369 GCA_036897195.1 Plantago coronopus
CCGGTTAGCACAACCTCGTGGTAAACCTGTGTTAGTTAGTCGAATACCATAAGTATTCTGTAGGATATTATAGATCTGGGAAGTGCAACACTTTCACTTTACATCAACCGATCAACGGCAGAAAACAAGAATTCGCCAAAACACTGAGGAGAATCGCTGCACCAACAACTCGGGACACCTTAACGGATGAGTTCTTCAACACACGTGTAGCCTGCGAAGAGGAATCACCTGAAAAGAAAGACACAAAATCTTCTATAAATATGATGCTGAGAACAAAATGGGTTCGCCAGCGTCTTCTGATAGTCATGTTTGTCTCGCTAGGCATCGGCATGGTCTATTTCGGGTTGCCATTCGGACTGGGGAGCTTGTCAGTCGACCAGTACCTGAGTGTGACGATTAATGCGTTAACAGGATTGCCAACTTCAGTCCTAACATTTCTAATAATTGGGAAACTGAAGAGAAAGGGCTCGATGCTGGGTTTCACGTTGGTGAGCGGAATTTGTTGTGCAGCGTGTGTGCTAGTGAGGTGGAAAGGGTTGCAAATAGCATTTGTAATGGTGTCTTTTTTCAGTGGCACAATGGCATTCAATGTGGTCCTATTGTACACAGTCGAGTTGTTCCCAACGTGTGTCAGGTGCTCGGCTATGACGTTGATGCGGCAGGCGATTGTTTTTAGTGCAGTTATGAGCCCAGTTTTAGCAGCAGCTGGCCGGAGGAACCAGATACTGTCGTTTGGCGTGTTTGGTGCAGCGATTTTTATATCTGGGCTGTGTGTGGTGTGGTTGCCTGAGACTAAAGGGAGAGCATTTAGTGATACTATTGAGGAAGAAGAGCAGAAGCTTGCAACATCCAAATCCAACAATATCTTATGTTGTGCTTGAATGTAAATTATATTCCATTTCAATGCAAGTTCACAGCTAACTGCTAAAAACAATCTATCTGTAGTTTCAACAATTACTCAAGTAGTGATACTCTGTATTGCAGCAAGAACAGGTAATCCATTTATGACAAAAACTTAACAGGCTTACAAGGTACGTATTTTAGAAAGACAGTTACAAGAAGAAACACTGAGATCGAACCAAAAACTTGTCAAGACGTAAAATCCTAAGATGCCACATTCTTATCAGGCATGTGCTAGTTAGTTGGCTTCTTCTCCAGCCTTCTCTGTAGCTCTCATATGTTGCAACCTGTATTCATGTACTCTCCGGGCTTTATCCTCCATTTCAGAAATGGCCTTGTCCGTCTCAATAATAATTTGTTGCGGCAAAAAAACTTCCAGAAACTTAAACCATTCACCCATCGTCATTGTTTCCAGATCTTTCAAAGATTTCCCCTTCACATATCCCATGGTACCTTCCTTAACACCAGCAGGTTCAATAACACTTTCCTTAACACCAGACGTCCCAGCCATTTCAAGAACACCTTCCTTAACACCACGTATCCCAGCCTCTCCAGCAGCAGCTTCCTCAACACCACGTGTCTCGGCCATTCCAGCAACACCATCCACCCCACCTTCTACTCCTTCCAAAACAGAACTATTATCTACATCTGCCAAAACTGTTTTCTCATCACAAATCTCTTGCTCTGGAACAAACTGACACTTTGAAACATTATCCTTAACAGGCGGCTCTATAGGAGCGTTCTTTTTCCCTCTAGCACCCTTCTTCTTACCTTTACCTTCAATGACACTCAAACCAACAAACACCTCCTCCGTTCTTGAACTCCTTGTCGACCTAGTGCTCACTAGCTGCTCCTCCACCTTCTTCGAACCCCTCGTATTCCTCACACTCACACTCCTCCTACCTCTCCCCTTATTCCCACCCTCATCATCAACCTTTTCCCTATCATCAGCAACAACCTCCACTTCAGAAACCTTCGTCTCCTCATCAACATTTGAGTCAACCAAAGTTACTTCCTTCTTCACACTCCTACTCTTCCCCCTACCTTTCCCCTTACCTCCACCCACACCATCCACACTTTTCCCCAAATCAGCAACTGATTCACCCTCATTCCCCACACCTACGTCTTCCGATACCATCCCCTTCCCTTTCCCCTCACCACCAGCCCCAAATCTCTCCACTAACCCTAACTCAGAATCCTCATCAATCACATCCAGCTCAACAACCTGAGCCCTCACACCTCGCCTCGCATTTCTCCTCACCTGCCCACCACCACTCTCCGGCGCCACTTCGCCGACATCAAAGCTAACCTTAATCGACGTCATCTCTCCTATTTTGACAACATCACCTTCAGAGAGAATCGCCGATTCATCCGAATCAAGCTGCCTCTCATTCAAAAAGGTCCCATTCAAAGAACCGAGATCAGTAACAGTCCACTTACCCAAACCTGAATCCACCTCGATAGCCAGGTGCTTGGAGGAAATGCCGGGATCTTTGATACAGAGCTTGTTACCTCGAACGACACGTCCGATTTGAACCCTGGCACCCGGTCCGAACACGTTGCACTGACCCGCCAATGGACCATTCTCCACCGTCAGCTTCAGCATCGGAGCTTTGCTTTCTCCGGCACCGGCACCGCCAGTCAGTTTCCTTTTGGGCGCCATTTTCGATTTGGGGTGTTTTGAAATTTCAGTGGAGTACTTTTGAACAGTGTAATTGAAGCCCTAATATTTGGGGAGAACTCACCAAGACTTTATGTACCCCGGTCGATTTTTTTTAAACGGTAAATTTAACAAATAAATCGTCTAATACTTTTATGGTTCAAATTCCCGGCCTCCCTTGTATTAATCCACCAAATTCATTACTCGATCACCCTCATACTTCATCCCCAGTCGATTTGTGTTTGTTTTCAGCTCACTTTCAACCTAAGAGTCTAAGACGTATCTTTCTGTTTATTATAACTACGTGACTACGTCCTTGTATTCAGCAGTCCTTTTTCATTTAAGACGAAATCCTGAAGTTATTGAATTTGCAAAATGATCCCTAAAACTTTTCATTTGTGAATTTTGTAACACGTAAAACCAGTACTATTTCTTAAATCACGTAGCATGATACTTGTAACACGATAACACTAGTGTTATAAGCCTACATTGCTAGATGCTCACAAGCTCATAAGCTTCTGGCTAGTTACACACGTTTGTTCTAAGTAGTAACGATAAGATAAAGTATCTCACTTTCGAATTGTATTTGAATGAGACAAACTTCAAATAAGACAGATTTTCCATAACTTGGACCATTGATACTTGTCAAGCTTGACTACATTTTGAGCCTTGAAAGAAGCCACCAGTGAAAATTCAGTGCTTCATTCAATGCTTATGACTTACAATGAAATTTCAAAAAAAAAAAAACGACCCGAAAATTCCCAGCAGAAAGTAGTCTGTGTTAGCAAGAACATCAAGAAAAGGAAAAAATAAATATAATGAAAATGAAAGTGTGGTAGGTATAATATACGACCGTAGAGTAGTAAACTTAAAATAAAACTATGAATAAGATCCTGCATAATTTTGGTAGTTCCAATGCTCCTGCTGCGAAGAACAAAGCGAATAAATCTCCTCCAAGGCCTCATTCGACTTCGAATCCATCAACTCTATTTGCGGGAAATCTTCCATAGCTAGAGGCGGATACGGAGAAGTTCCATAGAACACATCCTGGTAAGTTGGAAGAACCATTCTTGGATCCTGTTTCAACAGACAAAAAATGAAGTCAATTTAGTTAGTTTCAGCTGATCTAAAGATTATTCTTTACTCTTTTCTGCATCATTTCTAACGTGTAAATAAATGATCATTAAAAAAATACATTGCGGAAAGACAATTTCAGCAGCACAGCAGTCCAGTCAAAAAGAAGTTATAGGGAATGCTGTAAAAGGCCATTGGATTCAGTAAGAAGATTTTTCCTGATGTGTTTGCTTTAGAGAAAGAAGTTTTCTTCATTGGCTCTCAACTTTGGTGACTTTTATATCTATCTAAAGATGAAGGATTGCCAAAGGGATTATTCCATTGGGACCATCTTGTAACCCTATCTTCTTTGTAAAGCTAAAAAGAAGGACCAAAACTGTAACTATCATCTGTTTTTTGAACTTGTAATGCTGCTACCTGTATGAAATCTGACATGCTTTCTGTGCCAAAACATGAATAGAACTGGTGATCTATGGAGCTATTGACTTCGTCTGATGCTATATGTGTTCGCGAATCTTGGTCTTTCGAACAGGTAAGAACTGGGGTTTGTTGTGTTAGATCAGAAGAGGATGCCACGGACTGTAGCTTTGAACTGCTGCATTCGTGGTGTTTGGCAGTGTTTTCGTCTTCGGCATCTTCTCTTTGATCTCCCGAGGTTTCCGGGGTAGGGCCAGTTTCGTCCCACAAGACTTGATCTAGGGCTGCTTGGCTTAGCAGCTGCTTTTTGGTTGGTGGTATGATTATGTTCTTCTTGAAAACCCGGCATAACGCATACGAATCCTGTAATGTTAAAGTAGATCGATTAATAACATGATATTCGCTTTGCCGCTTCCAAAAAAAAATCACTTGTAATCAATTGACGATATGCGTGTACTTATGAGTTCTGAGGAAAAATTACAAGACACAATCACTGATGAAATTGACTACAAATGGGTGAAAATGGATGGAATTTTCAACAGTAAACACCATTATATATAGTATGGCTAATAAAGCAAATCTAGTGAATCAAGATTTTGTAGGCCACTAATGATAAAAGTGCATTAGTACTAATCAAGAAACAGTATGAACTAACAAACCTTGAGGTTAATTCCAGTGGTAGCTGAAGTCGATTCGACTAGGCGATACTCGTGCATAACCCAATCAGTTCGAATGCCATGAGGCGCCCTGCCTCTGTAATAAACCAAAGTTTTCTTCATCCCCACCGGGCGCTTCTGCGAATGTACCAGCCTATCCTTCCCCGTGGCCTTCCAGTATCCGGACCTGGTTGCACGGTTAGTCCTCGAACCGTTAGGGTATTTCCGGTCTCTCGGGCTGAAGAAGTACCATTCCATATCTTTGCTAGGCAAAAATGACTTATCTACACCATAGAAAATTATCAAACAGTTAGGTAAGTAGGCAACTATGTAGTTATGATTAGTACTAGTGAACAACTCTTTGATGTAGAATTGTAGAGTACTACATACCAGGCAAGTCCCAGGGTTCACATTTATAAAGATCGACCTCGGGAATAACTTCAAGCTCGATGACTCCACCGTTGATCTTACGATCGAGGTAGTACGCGACGAGCTCCTCGTCGGTGGGATGAAACCGGAATCCGGGAGGGAGAATCATTGGTGACATTGTGGTGAGAATGAGTAGAGGAAGAAGAAGAAGAAGAAGAAGAAGAAGAAGAAGAAGAAGAAGAGCAAGTAGAGGGGTCTATTGCATGAGATTGGAATTTGATTTATATATATATAGTGAGAATACTAGTAGCAAGTGTTTGGGATCAAGGGCATTAAAGTGGCCTTATCATGTTGTATATATCCTTGTCTTTTTAGCATAGCAATTTTCGAATGTAGGGTAATATTTGTTTAGTTATGTGATCCCATTAAAAGGTTTAATGTTCACACTTGAAAAGATAAAGTCACTCTTATCACAACAAGACAGGACAAGACATGACATGCGTAATTATACCCCCTTCGAGTTAGTTAACTTAATCAGATTTGTCAGAAGTTGTAGATTGTGTTTCAACCTGACAAACTCTGCTTTTCTCCTTCTATTATCCTCTAGTTAACTGATCCTAAGTTCGTGAGACCACGGAGCAAGTGCGATACACTTCCTTCTCACTATTGAAAGGTGGGCTTCATATGAGAAGTTCAGGTAAATAGTGAGGGGGAGGTGCACACACACCTGCTCTCGGAGTGAAATTTAAGTGGCATACTACAATGTTTACGTGTGACTTAATAGTATATGATGTTGATCCGACATGATTATAGCGTCGTTGATTGATCAACGACCTTATTGTTACCTGGTAGTCATATGTTTGATCCGTTCCTTAAAAGACAATTAGATACTAAGAGGTTGTTTGGTATACGTTTAAGAGGCCAGGGTTACAAAATCTTAAAACTGTGGGGTTTTTCTCTAGTTTGGGAAAGGTTTAACTAAGTTTCCCCTGTCAACAAATTTTCTCATTTTACCTCGTCTTTTTCTCTCTCTCTCACTAAACAATTTTAGCATCACTCATATTCCTACACATATCCTTAATTTCTTACATACATACTATTGTTCTTCTAAAAACCTATAAAATTCTTAAACTAACCGAACACTATTTTGAAACGTATTTCCCTATTCACCATATATCTAGTACAATCGGCAATCTAGCTTAACTAAACCCATACCAAACATTCCATAAGCATTCTATAACCGATTGGAGCTAATTCGCATAAACAAATTTGGGTATACAATTACTTGACTCAGTGATTGTACTTTGTAATCAACTAATCATGAGTACGCCTTCAATTATTGTACTCAAAATCTCTCACTCATTCAATTAACCTATTAGCTTACGATAAGATACAATTCGATATATTTGAACGATTCTCGACTCCATGACAATACCAGGACTTTAGATACACTATAGTAAACTAATCTAGTCAAGTTTAGTAGTAATCTCCAACAATATTGTGTGATGTTGTTCTTATCTCCTTTAATCATGGAATGAATCATAGATTAGGTTGGTGATCCCAAATCTTGTGTAATGGGATGATTATAACTTATAATTAAGGGGCATGATGAGGGATAATGAAGAGGCAATAATTAGGATTAAGACTTGATTAGAGTAGTGATTAGATGAGGTGGCAAGGATTAGTGCTGCAGGCTAGATAGACTGTGTGAAAACAGAGAGGGGAGAGTGGGAAGAATAGAGAGAGAGAATGCTGCTTTTGTCTGCTCATAAACTAACAAAAATAGGTGGGGCCCATAGAAAGTAAAAGTGGGCCCCACCACCGACCCTTACCCTACCCTGTGACACGCTATGCTATGCCCTATGCCCCTACCTCACTCACCAACCACTAGCTCAATCAACTATCTAATCTAAATATCTAATTTAATTTATTAATTAAATAAAATTTGCTTTAATCAAAGATTAGTTTAATTAATCATCTGATCCGATAAATTCCCGAGGGAATGAATGACATCATATTCACATGGATATATACTCGTATTCCATGTGTATATTATACGATTCTCACTGTTCATCATGTACCGTATTGATACATGTACTGTATTGTGTTACATGTACTTATACCTTGCTCATCATACGTACTTGTGTCATTCAGACATTACATTATAGTGTTCTGTCTTGCTTTACAAGTCTTAGCATTTCACTCGTTTTTGTACAATTGTATAATCTTTGTACGTAACTCATAGTATTCCAAAATACCACTAAAATTGACAGAAGTGCGAGTTTGTGCTCATGTAAATGTGTCCACAAAACTATGCATGATAAAGAAATTTCATATACGAAACAAATCTAAATCATTTTTTCTAACAATATGCGAAGGGCGAAAACCTCACATTAAAAGTAAGCTAATCTAAAGATTTTTCTTTTTTTTTAAAAAAAATATCATCAACTCCATATAACACATTTTCTATGTTTTTTTCTTCCATATTCTACTTGGATTGTCGTATATACTAGGGCATCTTAAAGATGTTACAGTTGAACATACCGCATAGGCTTAGAACCGAGCCTCATAAAAACCATCACATCAACTCTGATGCATGGAACTACCGGTGTCTAAATATTTAGACACGTTTTCCACCTGAAAATCTCTTAGCTTGATTAAACTAAACTAAACTGAATTCAAACATAAATTTAATTTACGAAAACTTGAACTGAACTGGACGAATTTGAATTGAATAGAACACGCATGAAATTAAATATCCTTACAACTAGAAGCAAATCATTGAATGATAATCCAATGTATACTTTAGTTTAGGGACAAAGAACACATAAGTAGAAAACTGATGGGATTTATGATGCCTAGTATATGAAAGCAAATGGAATTAATTACTATAGACTGACTGATTGGTACTCGGTTAAAGTTTAGAGTTATCGGATTTTCTTAAATTATGAATAGTAACTGGAGTTTTGAAGAGATAAAAAAAAGACTTAACTCAATACCGAAACTGGTTGTTACTGTAACATTGAGTTAGGTATTTAACCCAGTTCCTAAATGAGTGCCAAACACTCCACTAATCTAATCTGCATGACGACAATGCTTATCACATGTAATCTTGCACTAATTCTTTAATTAGTCATCCATGAATCTTTGAACAATCACTATATATAACCTACTACATTAAGGGCCCCTCTTGTATTTCCTTTCAGATACAAAGTATGAATTCCTTCAATCTCTTAATATATTTAATTTACCCATCAAGACATATAAGATGAAATTCACTCAAATTTAAAGTCTTAAATTGGACCCATAGATCCATTCTTGTCCAAACTGGTGCAATTTTTTTAACAAACAATCTATCTATATCCACTATCCAGTGGATCAGGATGATATCACCATAATCTTTCATATTATTCTACAATTTTCATCTTGTAACTTCCAAATCTTCATTTCAGTTAACGTTAATTCAGTACAGTTTAGTTTCGTTTAGAAAATTTCAGATGAATTGAATAAGCCTTACTAAATTATGTTCGTGAATTGACATCCAAAGCTCATAATTATAAACACTATAAGATATAAGACGCTTAATATTCATAACACTCCCGAATCCCGACAACACGCTTTTAATAATAAACCAACCCTGATCACGAAAACATACACTATATGGCGCGCGCATTAATATACCGCATCCTTAACTCTACCCGTTATGATTTCAATTCTTTCTCCTTTCATAGAATATCTCAATATCTCATTTCAAGCTAAACTAAACACCAACTTGTAATCCCTCAAAATTAAGTTTCCAATCGCATTTGTACGAGCTACAAAAGGAACAGCTAAACTCTATTCAATTCAGTTAAATATCTTTAAATTGAAGTGAATCTGAACAAATCTGAACATAACGATTGGAGAGTTGTTTAGATGAGCAATTAGGGAGAACAAATCTACCTGGCGCCTCATCATATGCGGCTACACTTTATAATGCAATGTTCTGGGCTATACTTTTGTTCAGAAGACCACAAATCTGAATATATATCTGCTGTATACTTTTTCTTTACTGTTGTATAATAATCCATAAATAAAACTTGTAGTAAATCTTTGAAGTCTCTTTTCTTAAAATAACATTTTATTGTGCTTAAAAAAGATACTGTTGTACTAATCACAAAACTGTTCCATCATTACATTGCACAACCTTATCTTTGACTGGTCCCTTTGTTTTTTGGTCTCTTACACAGTACTGTAGTACTGCTGTTACTGTTAGTCTTCTTCCTAACGCTGTACAGTACTGTTGCTGTTACATGTGATTGTGAACATCTTTTGGCCCGGTTCGAATATAGTCTTTGTTTCGATTAGTCGAATTGGAAGTGATACGTGATAATGGAGAGACAAGTTAAAAGTAGGCGGTGAGTCGAAGAGGATTTAGATATGTCCAAGATCTAAGTATCTAACATCAACTTGAGTTAGTTCGATCGTGGATTTTAGTACTCTTGTAGTCTTGTAGATCAGAAGTGTCCAACTGATACGTAGCACGTTCTTCTAAGAGGACAAGGTTATCTCATATCGTATATAGTGTTCAACGATGTGAAATAGTTGACTAAACAGGTTCATTCATTGGGCTAGGAATGAGAGTTGAGAACCGAACCATTTGGTTTTTGGTGCATCGGGTAGTTTAGGTTTGTGTACTTTAATATATTTTTAGAATTTCACGATTAACTTCCTTAAGAGCATGATGAAATGCAACAACTACCAAATGAAGTATCTATGTAATCAAGATACATAATAATCCTCTATCACTAGCTAGTTCCTTACATCAGTCAAGAACACGTTAATCAGTTTTTTAGTACAAAGTAGTTTGTTTAGATTTCGGTTGAGGAGGGGAAACTAGGGAAGTCATATCTCATGAACATTCCAACATTGAACACTAGTTAAAGTGATCGAAATACCTTCAATACTCAATTTTTTTCCCAAGACTCGATCTTAGGGAAAGAAAATTAGCATTAAAATGGTTAAATAACAATGGATTTTCTCCAACAAACAGTAGATACTTGGAATTTGGCTAACTCTATAGTCTCACCAAAGAGCCTTTCAGCATTCAATCTTTTACATTAGTCGTAAAGATAATTAATTATGCAACTAAGTAAAAAGTGAAAATTAAGAGATAATTAAGTTAGTGATTTGGAGGGTAACTATTTTGTGAACTTTTGGTTGTGAATTCAACATAGAAATGATGATGATAAGCAGCACTTTTAAGTATATTTACATGTCATATGGTGGGTTCAAATGGCTATCTTTTTATTCT
>JAYMSL010005139.1:0-10405 GCA_036897195.1 Plantago coronopus
TGTGATTCTTGTTTATGTTGATGATATTATAGTTGGTGGTGATAATTTAGATGAAATTGTTGCTGTCAAAACTCATTTGCATTCTCAGTTCACAATAAAGGACTTAGGGGAACTTAAATATATACTTGGTATTGAAGTTGCCCGTTCTACTGATGGTATCTCTCTTTGTCAAAGGAAATATGCCCTAGACATTCTTAGTGATGCAGGGTATGAAGAATGCAAGCCGGAGATCACACCAATGGATGCTAAGGCAAAGTTCTCTACTGCATTAGAGAGTGAGACAGATCTGACAGATCCAAAAGCTTATAGAAGACTTATTAGGAGATTGCTGTATTTGACAGCCACAAGACCAGACTTATCTTATCGTGTGAGTACATTGAGCCAGTTCCTGTCCAAACCAACCAATAAACACATGTCTGCCCTCCATAGAGTGTTGAGGTACTTGAAGGCTATTCCAGGGAGTGGAGTTTTTCTGAAAAGGGACAATCAACTACATATCAAAGCATATTGTGATGCAGATTGGGCAGGATGTAATGAAACAAGGAAAAGCATCACATGGTATGATGTGTTCTTGGGAGATTCACTTGTTAGTTGGAAGAGCCAGAAACAAGCTACAGTTAGCAGATCTTCGACAGAAGCTGAGTATAGAGCCACAGCCTCTACAACTTGTGAAATTCAGTGGATACTGTATTTGCTCAAGGGGTTTCACATTAGTCATGATCAACCTACTCTCATCTTCACAGACAGTTTGTCAGCATATCACCTTGCACATAACCCTGTGCAACATCAGAGAACGAAACACACAGAAATTGATTGCCATATCATACGGGAAAAGATACAACAAGGGGTTGTCAAACTGTTGCACATATCAAAAGAGCACCAAGTGGCTGATATTTTTACAAAGCCTTTATCCACTCCGTTGTTTACAAATTTGCTTCCAATCTGAGCATGCTCGACATCCATGCTCCGCTTGAGGGGGGGTATCAAGGATTATTGCTGCGAAGCAACAAACGGGAAGACAAGCAGCAATCCAGCTCGAAGAAGGTTGAAGAAGAAAGGATGCAATTTACCGAGAAACTTGATATGCAGACACGTTTATAGCTCAACTTACTTAAATAAGTAGTATTACGTTTTTCTGGCATAATTACTTCTTTGCCCTTGAGCGGTTGTATCTGCTGGTTTTTGTATTGCAGTTATAACTGCTTCTTCCGCCTATTTAAAGGCTTGTTCTGTTCTGTATCATTCATTCAACTCTCATCTTCTTGTAAACACAATCCAGACTACTTCATATTCATATATACAAAGCAAGAGTTCATAGCTTTATTTTCGTCTGTATTGCGTTTCCACACCAAGTGATGGAAACTATGGATTCGGGCATTATACGCGAATACAATGATAAGAACGTGAAATGTGTGGTGTCCGTACTTGAGATTGGGTTGGCATGTTCATGAAATTCCAGGAAACTGGATGTTCATGACTGTTGTCAATGAATTGCATAAACTTGTCAATGTGGCTTCATGATGATTCAGTTCCATTGTTGTACTAATAATATAGGCATATGCAAGCTTATAGATATCGAGTTTTTGGCCATTTAACCCCCTGTATTTTACATAAAAGACCGATTGATCCCTTGAATTATTTTAATAGGTAATTTACCCTCCTGTATTTTTTGGAAAGGTGCCACTCGCTCCCTGTATTAACTTTCCACTAACTTTTGACGGATTACCCCCTTCTATTATACATATAAAGGCGGATTACCACATTGTGTTTAATATAAAAGGCGAATTAACTTATTTCTATTAATTTGTTTTCTTTAAGGAATTCAACCTCAAAATTAAAAGAAATGACAGTTGTTCGGAAAAAAAAATTGTTATAACAATTACGCATATTAACTCCCCATTATATATTATATAAGATTTTTATTTAGTATTAATTTTTTTAGTTATTCCTCTATTGCAAACTAATTGCTGTTTTTTAAAATTAATCGAAGATTGATCGCATTTTATTTTATAGAGTATTTATTTTAATAAAATAACACATTTTTTAATAGAAATGAAAATACTATTCTATTTTACATGATATATGTTAAAAATTTATAACTTTTCTATTTTTAAGAATGGAATTTTTTTAACCTACTTATTAATTAACTTTTTCAATTTATTTTATTTTTTTTTTTGCAAATGACGGATGTAAAATTTACTGTCTCACTGTATTTTTATCAACTCTTCTATTAATATTTAAGTTTGATATTCATTTGATTATTTTTAATTATTTAAATTTTGAATCTATTCGTTTTCATGATATTATTAGTTATTTTAGTAAGTAACAAATTTTATTAATATGCATGGAAATATTTTAATGTTTGATAAAAATAATATTCAATATCAATTAAGTATTAACGTAAAAAAAAGTGGTGTATTAAAAATTAATTTAAGAAATTATATTACTTTTCTTATTTTTATTTAAGGGTCTTTATTTAAATAGATAAGCAATTATTCAAATAAAGATGTTATCAAATGAGACCCAGTTGCGGTTAAGGAGAGTGTAGTACACTCTCTAGCGGAGGAGGGCAAATTGCACCATTTAAGAAAATACAAGGAGTCAATCAGCCTTTAAAATTAATTCAGGGGTGTAGTTGCCTATTTCAAATAATACAAGGGGGTAAATGGCCAAAAACCCCGGAATACAGAAGCTGGTTTAATTAAGGTTTACAAATGATGATTAGTGATTCCAAGAGCGTAAATCTTGATGATAGTCGATTTCAAGACTGGTCAAAACTCAATACTAGTAAGCATGAATGCATGATCAATCAGGATACACATGGATTTGTCAAACATAGCAATTGCCCAGTTAAATTCTTGGTAGAAAGATTGTAAATTAAGAGCTTGATTAATTTGTATAACCGTAATGTTTAACAGTAAGAATTTATAATTTATCAGTTTCCGGTGAGGATCGAATCAGAACATGTGATTTTATCCCTTCTGTTGATATATAATTGGATTTAGATTATATACTCTTTAGTATGTAAAATTTTGAAACCATTTGATGATGTAAGAAACGGAACTCGCACCATTTGATCATGTAAGAAAAGGAACCCGCAGTCACATAATTACAAATTGGAATCTCACATCACAAATATAAAATACAAACTTTTGATAAAGAGAATGTTTTTTTTATTAATTTAACCAACTGAGACAACACTCAACACTTTACTTTAGGTGCATACTTATACTTTCCACCAAGTCTCCCCAGTTTTAAATCTCTCTAGCTATATTTCTGGTGTCCAAAATTTCCCTTGCTGGTGTCCAAATCTGTGCAGTACAGTTTGGGCTTGGACCAGATCAGAGTACGACATCAGTAGCTGACTAGGCCCAAACAGAAAATGAAGTGGACATGGTTGATGCTGCACTATCAAATCTTCATTAGGCTTTAATAAGAAAAAAAATGAAAAAACTTCATTATGCCAAACAAAAAAACCGCATTGTGTTTCTGGATTTTCTGTAGAAGCATATAGTGGGTATTTTTTATAGACAGTGCAATTTTCTGGTGAAAAAAAAATTAGCAGATTCATCTTTGAGAAAATTATGATATAATGTATTTCTGAACTTCTTTTTACTTGAGTATTTCTCAAATACATTAAGTTCATACGAAAATAAATTCAAATATAAATTTATACTAGACAAATTTGAAATGAACTGACTAATTGAAATTAAGTTGAGTTTTTTTTTTGGTAGTGAAAGAAATCAAATAACTAATAAAAAGTTATTAAATCGAGTTTTTATGCATAATTGAAATAAACTGAGTAGTTAAAGCGTCCCAACTAATTGTGGGATCCGGTGCCGGAGGTATCTTCCTAGCCAGATGATTCGCAGCTTCATTAGCAGACCTTTTGATCCAATGTAGTTCAGTCGACCATGGTTGTCGAAGGAGTTCTCGATAATGATCTACACGGCTTCGCAAAGAAACCGGGACTGATATCAACTCGTTAACTAGCCTAAAGGCTAGTAGTGAGTCTGTTTCCACCAATAGGCGTGGGACTCGACGCTTCAAAGCTTCCTCGAGACCATACTCAATTGCTTGTAGTTCCGCATCTCGTACCGATGTCAGATGCACATACTTAACAAACCCCAGCTCCATTTTCCATGTTCGTCTCGGGCAATACCTGCAATTGTATACCTGTTATCCACAGGGTGCAAGCTAGCGTCAACATTCAGCTTGATGTAGCCTGTTGTTGGCTTGCTCCATCTCTTAGATTGCTGAGTTGAATAGACACTTAAAACGCAATTACTCGAGATCAAACATGTACGGTTCGGGTTAAATTATTTATCTATTTTTTTCATAAAAAGAAGGAAAGTTATAAAACCCTACGAGTCTTAAACCCTGTTGATTGCACATGCTCGATTCTCCTCCTTCCTGAGCTTCCTGAGCTCGCATATCACCATGGTTGGTCCACTGCTCCGTTCTCTGTGGTCCACCGCCGCCAGAAAATCTTCCACCTATCATCACCACCACAACCACAATCCCCACTCCCTCTCCGCCCTCACCAGAATCTTCTCCTCCTCTTCTGCCGCTGCTGCAACTACCACCTCCCCTTTCGGAGCTTTGGATCCGAACCGTCTTCGTAACGTTGCCGTGATTGCTCACGTCGACCATGGAAAAACCACACTCATGGACAGGCTACTCCGCCAGTGCGGCGCTGATATCCCCCACGAACGGGCACTTGATTCGATCAACCTCGAGCGAGAGCGCGGCATTACCATTGCATTCAAGGTGTTTGATCTTTTGCTGCTTTAAGTAGTTTCTACGCCAGCATACTCTTACATAATTTGCCTCTTCGCCTTAGATTTGTAAAAGTAAATAAATTACAAAGGAAGCTTCAATACTTCCTACCTGATAAGCAATCCAATACTTAGGTAACTTGATCTGCTCCACTTACTGGGTAAGCCTCGTTTGTAAGCTTTTTAATCACACCACTAGGAGTTCAAGATTGTTTGTGCTCATTGTAGCTAGTTTGTTTAGATTTTTTGTATGAAATGAAGTTCATAGGAAGCTTCATCAGTTTCAGAGTTGCTAGAAGATTGAAAAGTTACATAATTTTTGCTTTGCTAGAGTACTCAACCCAGTCCAAGATTGTTTGAGTTCATTGTAGCTTGGATGCGTGAGATAAATGCTGAGTTGGTAAGTTGGTAAGAATGGGCATATCACCGTTACCATTATTTTGGTAGTATATTGACCAAACTAAACGGGAATTTCTTTATGAGTCAGTGGTAGTATATCAGACAGGGAGTCAAAAGTATATTTGTGTGTTTGCCTCTGTCGTAGTGTTAGATCCTTTTCCACTTCATCTGTAAAGTAATACATCTGAGAAGTAAAAGGTAAGGATTGTCTGGATAATATTTAGCTCTAGGTCTACAAGGAAGGCTATTCCACTGGCAGTGATGATAAAAGGCCGGACTTACGGCTGCTACCCTTGTGTTGGTAGTAGATTGATGAATTTAAGCAAGGTATTTCTTTCTGAGCCAATGGAAACATGTCAGTTAAACCAAGCGTAGACATTCACCGTGGAAATAGAATGGCATTTGTGTGATTCCATTTACCGTACTTTGAAGCTGTTTTCCAGTTTCCACATCATATGGTAGATTCAATCGTTAAGTGATGAGTTTGAGAAAAAGGTAAGATGCTCTAGAGTCTAGATGTAGTTTAGCTTTGGGTCTACAAGGAAGACTATTCCATTGGCAGTGATGATAAAAGGCCGGACTTACGGCTGCTACCTTTGTGTTGGTAGTAGATTGATGAATTTAAGCAAGGTATTTCTTTCTGAGCCAATGGAAACATGTCAGTTAAACCAATCCTAGACATTGACCGTGGAACTAGAAGGGCATTTTGTGTGATTCCATTGACTGTACTTTGAAGCCGTTTTCCAGTTTCCACATCATATGGTAGATGCAATCTTTAAGTGATGAGTTTGAGAAAAAGGTAAGATGCTCTAGATTTACTTTAGCTTTGGGTCTACAAGAAGACTATTCCATTGGCAGTGATGATAAAAGGCCGGACTTACGGCTGCCACCCTTGTGTTGGTAGTAGATTGATCAATTTAAGCAAGGTATTTCTTTCTGAGCCAATGGAAATATGTCAGTTAAACCAAGCCTGGACATTGACCGTGGAAATAGAAGGGCATTTTGTGTGATTCCATTGACCGTACTTTGAACTTTGAAGCAGTTTTCCAGAATTCCAGTTTCCACATAATATGGTACTTTGAACTCTGAAGCAGTTTTCCAGAATTCCAGTTTCCACATAATATGGCAGATTCAATCTTTAAGTGATGAATTTGAAAAAAGGTAAGATGCTCTAGATTTAGTTTAGCTTTGGATATACGAAGAAAGATTGTTCCATTGGCAGTGATGATAAAAGGCCGGACTTACGGCTGCTACCATTGTGTGGGTAGTAGATTGATGAATTCAAGCAAGGTATTTCTTTTCTGAGCCAATGGTACGAAGTCACGAGATCGAGCATGGACCTTTCAATTACTGTTTTCTGTAGAGTGCTACACCACTTGCAACTTATTTGTTTCAGAAGTCTGCTATCTCTACACTGTTTCCATTCTTATATTTAAAAAATCAAAATTAAATCTTATATATCTGAAAAGTATAAGCTGGATAGATGATCTAGAATCTAGAGTGATTTTAATAGTGATATCGAACAAATATAATACCATCGGCAATAATGGCCTGACTTGCGGTCACTACCATTGTGTCTGTAATCTGTAGTAGATTGATGCATTTCTTTCTGAGTGTGTGGCATTAGCATCAAACCAACCATGAACGATAGTCAATGGTATAATTACTACCAGCTCCAGTGCCAAAAGCGAGCGAAAGCCCTGGTTGCATCACATATTTCAGTTTTTGTATCTTGATACATGTTGCACCTCTTGAAGCTGTATTTGTATCAGAGTTCTGCCGTCTGTAGGCTGTTTCCAGTTTTTGTATTAAAGGATCTCCAAGATGAGATGGTTGTGTATGAAATCTGTGAAATATTAACATAAACACACCCCTGGCCCTGGTTGATTTTATCTTGGCTACAATAGAAAGTTATATCCATTGGCAGTGACCTTAAAAAGGTCGGAGTGTCGGACGTACGGCTGTTACTGTTGTGTTGTTAGTAGATTGATGACGTACTGCTGCTACTGTTTTGTTAGTAGTAAATTGATGAATTTATGCAAGGTATTTCTTTCTGAGCCAGTGGAGTATAATATGTCACCATGGATACTTGAAACTTCACTTTTCCAGAATTTGGCTGTGAAAGCTATTACTAATTAATTTATTGAAAATCATATAAAAAATCATCTCTGAACTGATACACTCCTGTAAATTATGGCTTGTGAGATAAAGTGATTTTAGCTTGGATATAAAAGAAAGATAGTATTTAATTTAGCAGTGATGATAAAAAGGCTTAACCTAAGCATCGTGTAGGTTGAGATTGATGAATTTAAGCAAGATATTTCCTTCTGAGCCAGTGAAGTGCAACTCTGGAACAAGCATGACTTGTCCCATTATGGGATAGAATATGCTTTAGGCCAGCTTTCTATGAGGGCTAGTAGCAGTGGAAGTCAATTATATAAATCTACTTATTGCCATTTCAATGCAAGTTGAATCATGTCCATTGTATGTTTTCGGATATATAATTTGCCACTCGAAAGTGTATTGTATTTGTTTTTCAGAATGTGGGTTACCTGTAGATTTCTCTGTTCTTCTTGTCTTACTTGGATGTCCTTTCGAGATATGGACTTAACCTGTAAAGTACTGTTGACACTTATCTTTATGCAGCGTAATTATTTCTCTACATATGGTTTTAAATTTATGCAGCGTAAAGTACTGTGCATTTTCTTACATCCTTATGGTTTTAAATTTTTGTTTCTTGTTTTGTGTCTCATTTTTTCTGTTCTTTGTCACTTAAGGTGACTTCCATTTCATGGAGAGAGAATGAGCTGAACATGGTGGACACCCCCGGACATGCAGATTTTGGTGGGGAAAGTAAGCCATTTACTATAAATTCTCTTGATTGTATAATGAACTATTCATATTGAAGGGTACACATATTTTACTAACTGTGCCCTGATTATAATGCTTAGAGATAATGGCAATTGACAATTATCTGTTTTTCCTGTATATCTTTGTTAATTAGGTTGAGCGGGTTGTCGGCATGGTTGAGGGGGCAGTTTTAGTTGTCGATGCTGGGAAGGTCCACTTGCTCAGACAAAATTTGTTCTTGCGAAGGCCTTGAAATATGGTCTGAGGCCTATACTTCTTTTGAATAAAGTTGATCGACCTTCAGGTACAATTTATGCGACTAAATTAAAATATTATTATCATAAGGAATCAAATGCAACGGGGAAGTATATTGTTACATGTAGTCATGCTCTAGATTGATGAGTTACATCTTTATTCCATAGTGTGCTCTAAAACGAAGCACAGCTGAAAAGTATCTGTTATTTGTAGAAAGTCTCTCTCTGTGGGGTACAATTTGTATATATCAGAGTCTAATCAACACAAGTGTACATTAACAATAAAATTTGATATTTCTGATTTGCGTTGCACTACCTGCTCCTAATGCCTTTGAATCTTATCATTTCAAAACTTTGGAATAATTGAGAATTTAATTATGAAATGATACACTTGTAGTAGGTTGGTATTTGCATGTAATCTGGCATGACTCTTATTGGTCCATGTAGCCTACCTCGATTTTATTAGTTAGCTTATAGGCCAACAATCCAATCAGTCCGTTAACAAAACCCTATTCTAATTAGTACCTCTGCATTATACAATCTGAGGTGTTCTGTCTTTTCTTTTTTTCCATTTGCATACACACCAAAATCACATCATCTTGTATTTCCTGGACAACACTGTCAACGGATCATAATCCGCTCAAATCCGTCCAGGATCTGTTCACAATCCGCTTCATCTACAAAAAAAAAAATTTAAATATGGTTAGATAGGTTAGGATGTTGGGAGCGCAGAGGTGTTAACCCAAACCTGAACTCATGCTTGATTTTTAATAAAAAATGAAACGGATTGTGAATGGATTCTGGAAGGATTTGAGCGGATCATGATCCGTTGACATCCCTAACTACAGCAAGCCATCTTGTCTTCGACGGTTGGTTGTCACCCCTACAAAATCATTGGTGGTTTGTGGCCCTTTATCCCCAAATGTTCTTTGTTGACTATTCTAATCTTTGTCAGGATTACAGAATATTCTCACCAAAGTTTAAGTTCTCTTTTGTTCTTGGATCCTGAAAGTAACTCCGATAAGAGCTCAAGAACTGATAGTCGTATTGCATTCATGTCAAGAGCAGTTGTTATATATGAAATCATCATTTATGATTTGATTTTGATATGCATGTTTGAACACCTGTGGTTGGGTACTGCCGGAGTTAGATTAAAGATTTAGCATAATGAATCCATATGTTTTGGTTGAAGCAAAATCCTATCCAATGATAGTATTCAGAGAAAGTACAACACTGAAATTTATGTGCAGTTACTGAAGAAAGATGCGATGAAGTTGAGACCTTGGTGTTTGATCTTTTTGCTAATCTTGGAGCTACAGGTGCTTGCATATTGCTTTCATTTGTACTTTCTCAGTTCCTACATTGGTACATCCTGATAAATTTCCTTATAACTTTATGCCTTGTGCACATTTGCTTGGTATTTTTTTTTCCTCAGAGGAGCAACTGGGGTTTCCCGTTTTATATGCTTCTGCAAAAGAAGGATGGGCTTCAGCCACCTATACCAAATGCCCACCTGAAGATGGCAAGAATATGTCTGATTTGCTTGATGCAATCATCAGACATGTTCCTTCTCCATCAGTTACCATCGATGCGCCTTTTAAAATGCTGGTGGGTGCTGATATTACTGTTTACTTCTTATCTTTATTTATTCACAGATAACAGATGAACCAATAAACTATTTGCATGCACCTTCTGCAGTTTGAATGAAATCACTAGGGTTGCCCCTGATAATTTAGGCTATGTTTATCTATGTGAACTACGAGATAGAGATTATCACATATGGTACCCCAAATAAACACCCAGTTCTCAAAATAGGTCCCTGACATGACATTTCGAAAATTGCACCTTGTGCACCTTGTTTGCAATATATTTTCTACTTACACGAGTCCAAAAGTCAGATCATTCACATTTAGATATTTCTAATTATAGAAAACTCCCCCCCCCCCCTAACTTTTTTTTTCTTTCCCAAAATAGTTTTATCTCTCTCCTTTCTTACTCTTCTTCATGCAATCAACACGGCCATATAACAAAGGTGACTACACACTAAACATAATTATTTGTAGTATTAGATTAGCTAGAAAACACAACGAAGTTATCTTTTCCATACCTGTTTCAAAACCTAAA
>JAYMSL010005140.1:0-10405 GCA_036897195.1 Plantago coronopus
TGAACATTTGATTCTGCTGCAAACGATTT
This sequence comes from Plantago coronopus, assembly GCA_036897195.1. NCBI lineage: Eukaryota > Viridiplantae > Streptophyta > Magnoliopsida > Lamiales > Plantaginaceae > Plantago > Plantago coronopus. The sequence continues at coordinate 30 of JAYMSL010005140.1, forward strand.
GACCAAAACACGTATCGCGTTATAGAAATGAAACTCTACAAGATAAACAAAATAGAAGAAAAACTTACATGGCAGAAATGCTATAAGCATGGCACAAAATAGGAGTGATTTTTCAACCTTCATCATTTTTTAGATCTGACTTGACTGGAAATGTGGGACTCATATGTTGTTACTCATCTTTATATAGAAGAGCAAATTAAAATTTTAAGTAAACTTACTACTTACTTTTAATTTGATTCACAACATCTTAAATTTTCTATATTTGAATTAATATAATATTACAGAATCATCAATAAATACTTAAAGATGAATCATCGTGACTCAACCTCATGCCTCTAACTTTCAATTTTTAACATTTCACTTTATTGAAATTAATTGTTTTGTTATCTTATTTCATACTCATCAAGTTTTAGATACCCTCAAGCATTTTGATAATTAATATGGTCAATATTGTGAATTACATTATTATTTTCCTACATATGTAACTTACTCCTTTTGTTATTTTCAAGAATATTTCTCAAAATCAAAGAAATTTATGTAAGTTATTAACCTGAGTTGAGCAAACAATTTTTGTGGTGGTTTGCAATGATGGTATTTATAGCGACGACAACTTGGTAACGCTTAATTACTCTACGTGCAACACGTTTAAAATAAAATAAATGATATACGTTTGAAATTAAGAATCTTCTATTACAATGTCATACCCGATCCACACTCTGTGCACACGTGCCGCGGCTCATGATGACCCAAAATTCTTTCATGTCGGACAAAATCATATATTTTTCTTTCTCGGATTATCAAAGAGTGATTTTTAATTGCAGCCATAAAAATCCTCTAATGTACAATTGACTTTGCTATCCTTTCCACTTCCTCCCAACTTTACCTTATCAACCATCAATCCTCGTATTACCTATAAGTCGAATATTAGTTCGAATTGACGAACTGACATCAATTCGTGTTTCATGAGTAAGTCGCCTATCGCTTCACCTTTAAAAGTTCGGAGGGCTAATCGCAACACGACTAAAGTTCCGAGGGCAAATTGCAATTTGCAACTTGCAAGCAACAAATTTATGTTTGTAAACTACTTTTAAACCCTACCCTCATTTCATTCTCCTCCGGGTGACTCTTCTTCACCTTCCCGTCCTCACGTACCACCTCTGCTCCAGCTCCGGCGAGCTCCGATCTGGTCTATTTCTCTTCTTCACTTCCAGCTGACATTTCGATTCCTCGTACAGGTTTGTTTCCTAATTTTCTATTTTTTTTATTATAAATTACACACCTGACTATTGTAGCTACTCAGCTTTGAAATTGGGGATTTTACTTGCTCCCATTTCTGCGATTTTTTTGTCAAGTTCATTCTTATTGATTTTGTTTCTGCAATTTTCCGAGTTTGGGCGGAATTTTCTATTATACCATGTGTTTTTTGCAATTTACTGAGCTCGTGGCATTTCATTGTTATTGGGATTGGATAGAAGCCTCTTTATCTGTGAGAAAGAGTGTAAAATGGGGACATTTGAAGCTGATTGTACCAGGATTGGAGAGAGATTTCCTGAATTCTTGTATAATTAGGGAATTATTTTGAGCAATAATTCATCCTCATCACTGGTACAAAGTATCTTGTGTTCGGAACTTCTGATTACTTGTAGTTGTTGCCGTTCGATTTCCTGATAATGTGTAATTTTGGCTAGTAGTATTTGTGAGAATGATAAGTAAGCAGTAAGAGGTCCTTTTGGCTGGTTGTTGTTTCCCAAGAGTGTATGAATGTAGTTGATTGGTTCAGATTTCTGTTTGAGAATGGGGTGTAACTGGAAGGTAGGTCTATTTTACGTATAGTATACTTGCTACTATGCACTAAATCCTTTACTTACTGTCACTATGTCTTGTTAGGGAAAACAGGCAGGAAGAGGAACACGAGTACTTGAAGTGAAGTTTTAACTGGGAAGAGGAAGCTAAAGTGCAATGGTTGAAGTATGGTGGACACTTCTTGGTGCTGCAGTCCCAGTTTTCGTGGCTGGTCAAGCTATCAGGATCAAGGCAAGACATGCAGAGGAGCAAGGAATAAAAAGTTCTCGAGGAAGGGAGAAGAGTGCTGATGATATCTTTGTGTGTGAGAGAGTTTGTACGTCAAAAAGGATGCTGAAGAAAGTTGGAGCCTTCTCAAAAGATCCGATCCCTGATACATGTGTGACAGTTTGTGGTGTTTCTGAACTCGATGCCTGTGCTGATGCATGTGCTCGAACTGTCTGTGTCAACCAACATCAGGTGCCAAACTGGAATGATGTTTGCCTCCGGAGATGTCAGAGTGAATGTCTAAAGATATCTGCTTCCCGCATTCCATAGCTGCGCTAGATTGTACCTCTGTTTTTCTGAACATTTAAATTTCCCCAGAAGATTATGTTTCCTGAAAGAAAAGGATGCTCATGTTTGCTTTGCATCATGGAAATATTCCTTCATGTGAGCATGTTATCAGTGAATCGCGTTGATTCATTCTTTGCACAGTAACATATCTGCTGATTCATCTGCTATACATTTTGTTATCCATTTCCTGATTCACCAAAAGAATTAGATCACTTTCATTCGCTTCCGAATTTCTTTTAATCATGTTCCATTAAGCATGTCACATAGCTAGGGAGCGTGGCTGGGGAATAACAGCCGCAAGCCCGCAACAATTGTTTCTTGTTGATTTTGGCAAGGTTAAGGTGAATTTTATGCTGTGTTTTCCTTTGGTCCCATCTATGGCATAAGATAGTAACAAGCCCAGGTTTTACGTAGAACCAATATTTTAATATGAGAGGGCAAACCCTCAGTTACTGATGCCCCTGTTAAGCAATGGACTATCGGAGATTGTTGGAGGATGAACCTCTCTTGGGTTGTGGTTCTTGTGTGCTTGCCAAGTGTTGTGGTCCTACATTCTCAAACGGGTTTTCCTACTGTGTCGAACAATGGCAGACTCCTGGTTTCGATATCCTTGTGTCTGTGAAAACTTGATTTTTGTAACGATTTACCAGCTCTGATGATAGATACTGTATTCGTCACTCGTGAGGGAATGAGGACACTGACCAAGGTGCCTGCTTGTGCTTCCATTTCAGGGAGGAGATTCATATATCATACATTGCACAAATAACTTTTATCTTGGTTCTTGTTATATAGTATTTGGATAACGCGATTTGTCTATCATACTCTTGATATATGCATCCTCTATATACAGATTACAGAGCCTTATCTACGGTTCGAACTTTGAGTTAAGGCTCAGTTTGCCGTCTCCAGTGCGCACTTTGTGATTAGCCCACCCCACAATGATGGTTGCGCACTTGCGCTGCCTGCAGCATCTAACACTCCCTAACACACCGCCTTCACGCCTGTTCATGTGATGTACAAAACCCAGAAACAGATTAAGAAAAGTAACATGTAGGAAGCAGATGCACACTGCTGCAACTTTACTAAATACAAAAGCACCGTACGTCTCTCTTTTAGAAAAAACAAACAAATCAACAGAAGGGATGACCAAGATGATATATCGTAGACCTTATTAATTTCTTTGTTGTATTATACACAGTTGTAAGGCTTTTCCCTCAAAAACCTTTTGATTCGTCGAAACTCATCACATATAGAAGTCTTCACTACTAGCATTATCTCCACCATCATCTGATGAACCATCGCTATTGGCATCATGTGTCAGAAGAAGCTGCAGCAGGTCCCTTCCAGTCTCAAATATCTCTCCGCTGTTCTCAGGGTTCCTCCTGTTCCTTTGCAGGGAAAATAACTGCAACATAAGGTCCTCGGGAGAAGCCATCCGGTGCACCCAACCTCTTGATCTTGGTCTCCGCTATAAACACAAAACGTAAAATTATCAGTACAGGTGATATATCATTGGCAGCAACACAGTTCATATATTACCAAGTTATGTGGACATAAGCCATCCATTATTCTCACAAACATTTAAGTAATAGCCAATACCAATACTGATCAATTTAAAATAGTAACTCCCTCAGTACGTAGACACTAGAATTACGAGTATCATAAATGCATGCCTATATATCACCAAGAATGACATCATCCCTGTATACAAGATAAGGTTTCTCAGATGTATTTGGCCCAGGCCTTTCTGGAATGGTAGTCTTAATTCATAATCTCTAAGCCTATTAATATGGACAAGAAAATGCAACTCCTTTCAGTAATTAAAAAAAAAGGGAAAAAAAGTCCATTTCTTTCTTTTAGGTTTACCTCAAATTGTAAACACCTCAACATTCTCAACACAACGAAACTTTTAACTCCTGGTATTTTCAGATGCAAGATTATCTTCGGCAATGCTGGTGTTCTCAATACTCTCCTCAGGAACACTATTATCTTCGGCAATGCAGTCATGGTAATCTTCAAGATCACCATAATCATTCATTTCACTGTCATTGTCATGTGAATCTCCAAAGCTAACATCAGTACCATAATCTTCCTCACCTTCCTCCAAAGACTCATCTTCACTGAATATGCCGCACCCCATGTATTCACCACTTCTATCACTACCACCATCATTACTTGCCCTATCACCGTCCTTGCCACTGTCACAGTCATCGCCGCTGTCATCATCATCCTCATCATCCTCGTCTTCATCATCATCCTCGTCATCATCTTCATCTTCATCGTCATCCTCGTCATCATCTTCATCTTCATCGTCATCCTCGTCATCGTCATAACCGCCAAGGAGGAAAAAACCAAAACCACGGCACATTCCAACCCTATCCTATTATGTAATGCATAAAGTTAGAAATTTCCCTCCTGGCACGATATGTTTCCAATATACGTATGCTGAATGAACATTTAGGGATTAAAGGGCATCTCCCTATCCGAAATGGCTAAACAATAGTCAGAGACTACTGATGATATTTTTCTCAGTTGCACTTGTCTTCTTGCCGGATATAAACTGAAGTACCTCTCAATCTCTCATGATTTTTTTAATGCGAAGTCAGTCTCAATGAGTATAATTATTATTCACAGAATTATTCCCAAACAGTTTCAATAATCTAATGCTTTAGTGAAATACTTATGGAAATGAGGGTAGAGTTACACGAACATATACCAACAATTAGACAAGTGGTTACACAAAGTACAAGTATAAAATGCAAAGCACACACGTGAAGCAATTTTAAGTTACACCGTGGCAGGCATAAATTTTAAGCAGCCTTACCCTTGCCTGCAAAGAGGCTGTTTCCACAACTCTAACCCATGATTTCCAGCAAAGAAACTCATTGCACTAAGGCTTGCGCTCAAAGTTAATACGTGTACTGATACATGAAGTAAAACAGTTGAAAGAAAATTTGCATAATTTCCCATTCCACTTTCCAGAATAAAATTTAATATTTTAGATGCACAGATACTTACCAAAAATTAGACAGAAATAATGCACATCACATCAACCTTGACAATCATTGTAAATAGACCTCAAGTGATGCCACTTTGCACACGAGCATAGACTAAACACAAGGCTAGCACTGCTTATTAGGTAATGGGAGACTAACTTTAAGCTTCTCAAACTCAATTGAAACACACTAACTTATCCAGAGGACCGAGAACAATCATATAGGCAAGGGGATCCTTTACACCCAAGATGCTAAAAGCATTCACATATAGTTGCGAGTTTGTCTAGTTTAAGAGATACTTCACACAATTGAACTCCAATATCATCCTGTATAGAAAATAAAGTAAAGTTCCTTTGTTTTGATATAATTACAAACCTTTTGGATATTTGTCGGTAGAATTGCTCTGTCAGTGGCTTTTGGCGTCCATATTTTTATGTCATGCTCTATCCCACTACTGGCTAGCACTGGAACATGAGGATGAGATTGAATGCAATTCACAACATGCTTATCAGCCTCAATAACACGAATGAGCTCTCCGCCTTTCTTCTTCCAAATAAAAATCCGGCCACAATCTGATCCGCTCACAACATACTCACATTTGGGCCCAAAGAAATTCACACCCTTCACGGTTTCACAGTTTCTATGACCTTTGTAGGCCTGCGGAGCAGATTTTACTTTGTCATCTGAATTTGAGAGAGTAGAACTTTCAGCATGAATCACACCATCTGCATCACTTTCATCAGAAGCAAGGGAATTGATAATTGGATCAGGACCTAATCCATCATCCCTTGTGAAGAGGTAGATAAATTCATCATTATAAGACACAAGCAGCTCGCTCTGATCAGAGAATGCCAACCCCGTTATTCCCACATGGTCATCGTCAGTTAAGTGTGAAGGACAGAAGAAGTTAACAGGCCTATCAAGTTCGGATGATGCTTCCCAGTTATATTTACGGATATCATATAACCGGGCAAACTGGTCTGATCCACCAACAGCAAATAAATTCGGACTTCTTGGATCAATTGCAATTGCATTTAAATGAACTGTTGACAGATAAACCTCATCCTGCAGAGGTTTGCAAATAAAAAGGCGGGTGGCTGTTCGACTTCGCAGATCGATCTGTACAGTAGATAACTATGTCAATTATCATACTAAGACGCTCAGAAATATACAGTTACAGATTTCTATATGTTGGTCATGGTTGCTCTAATATCTTCAACATGTATACATGCTTCCCTCTTCACAATAAAATTGACATAGAATGTAACATGTAGCATGTATCATCAGTGATTACAAGGAGACCATATATACGGATTGATCACCCACGTTTATCACAACTTAACTCTTGGTGCACAAACATGACACCAAGAAAAGTAATATCCATTAAGACAAAAAAAACCTTTTTAATTTTTGCAGAGTATTAAATACTCATTGCCATTTGCTAAAGCTATCTAAATGGAAAGACACATATTAAACACAATCAAATCGAGTAACTATATATACTCACATGTTGAACCAATCCATCTTCACCGCAGCTATACAAGATATGAGGGCTTCCAGGTTCCACGGCCAATTTGTGTGCTCGACCTTGATGTTTTGCTAGTAATTTGGTTTCCACATCTCCACCATCAAGAAGCTGAGCATGTCGAACCTGGATGGAAGCATTTCACTCACATAAGCAAACATTTCTTCAAATAGATTATATAACTAAAAGAAACTCAAACACATAGAATTTTGATTGTTGCCCTACATTAATTTGTAGACGCGCCCCGACTACACACCATATTATAGGTCTAAACTCAATTGTCCAATATAGGAAGAAGGTAACTAATCAACAAGTACTGAAAGGTATCATACAAGCAGTTCATTTAAGTTCAAATGCTCAATGACATTAAACAGATAAATCAAATTAGTAATTACCTGCCCGTCGGCAGCACAGGTAACAATGCTTCGGTCGTCACTGTAAGGCATGAACTTTGCCTGGAATACATTATTTTGATGACCTGAGTGAAAATTTTGTTTCGCGTGACCCGTTTCCCAATCCCAGAGTACGATCCTCCTATCATCCGAACCCGACACAAGAACATCACCAGCAGCATTGAAACTAACTGTATTTACGCAACCCCGGTGTTTATCTAGCTTATGTAGCAAATCAAAACGGAGCACAAGATCCTGATGCAATAAGAACACATGAAATGAAGAAAATTAAATACATACTAGCAAAAACATTAAGCACGTTAACCAAACAAGCTTAGGGTAGATTGTGGAACTTTAGTTCTTTCAGAAATTAGTCATCAATTCATCAACTGGGATGCCGCAAAATTCTTGTACGCACTTGTTAACACTAATATTAAAACTGAAACAATTTCATCTCACATATATTAGCCTACACTTGTACAGAATCATGGAAGTATTCCATCATATTATATTACTAGCACACACCTAATCCGCCCCCTTTATAATTTAATATCAGCTCGTGTTTCGGCGTCTTTCGAGAGGATCATCGAGTATACAATACAATGTGAGTCTAATATGGGCGGCCAATGTGTAAGAGGTGAGATTCAATCCCCGGATCATAACATTAGGCTCCTCTAAGATTTCATCTCATCTCAAAGTCAGATCTGCAGAGGTGTGGAATTACCAACCATTTACATTAATTCTCTAACACGAAGAGCCCACCCAACAGTATAACTCTCCATTTAAGCTAGCTCACACCACCAAAGTTACAAAATCAAGACAAGGGAAAATTTGGATAGTGGAGGAACTATTGCAGTTACATGCCATAAGTCGCTAGTGTGCAACCGATTTCCAAGATAACTAAATCATCACAACCTCCCCTCTTGTCATCAACATACCAGGAATATAAACACGAATTCCCTGACACACTATCACCAGTCCAGAATTAGCTCTAAAGATTAACAAACTTCATCGTCGTATCAAACCACAACAAATCTCCAACACAGATTATGCATATGATTACTCGTACCTAATTCCAATCATCAAACAACAACACACAGAAAATTTCATCTCCGTACAACAAATCCCCAATTCATATTACACACATGATCAACTTGCACCTAATTCCAATCATCAAACAAAAACACAACAATATCACAACCTATGCTCCCCTCTTGTCATCAACATGTAAGGAATACAAACCCAAATGATATTAATTCAGTATAATTCGAAACATGAAATCCCTCACTATCACCAGTCCTGAATTAGCTCTAAAGAAGAACAGATTTCAGCTTCGTATTGAACCACCAAAAATCTTCAATTCAGATTATGCATATGATTAACTCATACCTAATTCCAATCATCAAACAAAAACACACAGCAAATTTCATCTTCGTACAAGATATCCCCATTTCATATTACCCACATGATCAACTCGTACCTAATTCCAATCATCAAACACAAACACAGCAAAACATAAACCAAAAAAAAGAATGAGCTGAGCTAAACAACGACCTCAGAAGCAGCAAGACGGTGGGCGAAACTACGAGTGGACACCTTGCTGCTCCTCCGCCGCATGCTCATGAAAACCCAATCGAAAGAGGAGACATGGTTTGAGGCGGAGCCGCGGTGGCAGAGGGACGTCGGGTGAGCCGGAGGCGAGATGGGAAAAGAGGAGAAGAGGAGTGAGTAAAATGGGATGCAGAAGAGATATTTGTGAAGGGAGGTAGAAGCGTGAGATGGAGAAAGCTTGGAAGACACGACTCTGCGCGTGGGATTTTGTCCAGGAGAAAGTTTCTCCACGCGCGCTTGTTCTTTTATAATAATAAAAAATAAAAATAATATATATATATATATACTTTAAAATGTGATGTCTAGTTGCTTATAATTTAAATAATGGTCAAGATGAGATTTTAAATTAATCTGCCGGTTAAGATATGTGTACATATCCAAATTAGTTACTTGAGTTTAATAGTATTTGAGGTTGTCTTAATTGAGTAGGATTAGGTAACTAAATTAAGTTAGGCTTGGAGTTTAGCATCCATCAATATCATATTTGAGGTTGTCTTAATTGAGTAGGATTAGGTAACTAAATTAAGTTAGGCTTAGAGTTTAGCATCCATCAATATCATCATCATGCAGTATATATATACTACAACATGTCAGGTAAATATCAGTATAATCTTAAAAGAAGAATTTTGCTCAACAAAATTTGGGTTCCTCTTAATTCCTAGTCAGAGCGAGCTACGGATCACACGACTTTGATTTGGTTTCGCTCGCACGGTTCTTTCCAGGTTTATTTTGTAGCACATTAAAGTGGTACATACCTTTAGTGTTTGTTTTCTTAATTGCATGGGAAGTCAACGAAGAGAGACAATGAAAATGAGAAAAATTAGTCTTGGATTGCTCCATCTCCCTCTAGAGCTCGTTGAGGAAATTTTGTGTAGGCTCCCCGTCAAATCTCTCTTGAGATTCAGATGTGTCGCGAAGTTATGGAATTATACTATATCCAACAAGAAGTTCATCAAAACCCACCTCAAGAAGTCAGCAATGAATATGACTCTCGTAAACACCAAATTTGATTGGGTTCCCAATGATAAATCATATTGCACGCTCAAGCTCTACTCTCCCCATTCCTTGTTTTATGAAAACTGTGAAACATATGCTGAGGAGCATCGATTTGATTGCATGCTTAATTATGATTCAAACTACATAGTAGGTTATTCTAACGGGTTGTGCTGTATGATTTGTACTCGCAGAGGCATAAAAGACTTGATCTTGTGGAATCCATCTACTAGGAAATCCCGCAGGTTGCCTCATGTTAATGACGGTATTATATATACACTGAATTATTTTGGGTTTGGTTATGACGAGTCTAACGAGGATTACAAGATCCTGACCGGTGTGTTTGATAGATTACCTCAGCCTTTTAGATTATATAGTTTCAAAAACAATTCTTGGAAAACAATAGAGAACTTCTTGTCAATTAATACTCTCATACAATCCAACGGAGTGTTGGTGAATGGTAAGCTTCACTGGACTAGCCGTGTACGAGTTGGTGTTGGA
>JAYMSL010005141.1:0-10404 GCA_036897195.1 Plantago coronopus
CTTAGGTTTTAGAATAATTGTTCAAGTTTTCTTCTTAAGGACCCCAAGGTTTTCATGTAGTTAGGTAAAGGTTTTGTATCTGAATTACTGATGAGAACCGCTTAATTAGAGTTTAGGGTTAAGCATGGGGTAAGTCCATCGAATCCGAATAGTGGTTTTTATCTGATTGACGATTTGTTTTTAGAGTTCACCATTTCTCCTTAGGTTTTAGAATAATTGATCAGGGTAGGGTTTCTTCTTAAGGACCCCGAAGTTTTCATGTATTCAGGTAAAGGTTTTTTTAAAAATGAAAACTGAATTTAAAATATACTACTAGAATAAGAATCGAATCAATGTACACAGTAACCAACAATTTCACAGATATCATCATCGCAGAACCCTTGAGCAATGTATTTGCTTAGATAATCTCAAAGAATTGGTGGTCACTGTGTTTTAATCAAGGTACAATAAACAATAAACAAATAACTAAACTCAGTGACCACCAATTCCATAGATATCATCATCTTAAAGTAATAATTCTAAACAAAAAACAATAAACAAATCAAACACCCAAGTCTATACAGGCGGCGGAGGAGCGAAGCCGAGAAAGAGAAAACACTTGCTGCTGATTAACACCCAAATCCATACAGAAATCAGATAATTAACACCCAAATTCAGAATTTCTGCTGCTGAGATTCCAGAGGTATTCTACGTGTTGAAGCGCTTGCTGGGATCGACCGAGAGAGAGTGAGAGAAAACTGTTGATATTTTTTAGTGAGAGAAAGTGCCTCTTTTTTGTGGATTAGGTTTTGGAGAAGAAAAGAAAGTATTTATATTGGACCGCGCTTTCCGGTTTAACCAGCTGGTGAACCGCGCGTCTGGTTTCTTTAATTTTGGGAACTGATTTAAATTGAATTGGAGTGGTCTTTTTATGGTCTACCAATTAAGGTGGTCTACACCAAGACGGACTCTTATTACAATCCCACTCCGAACTCGCTATACACTTGCCCGCGCACACATATATATGGTAAACTTGATTACTTGAAACCAGGGGCCCCTGGTACATATAAGGTGTTTGAATTTATCTAACACAAGACTCGCTCATTAACTTTATTCGGCCAAATTTTTTTAGTGAAAATGAACGACTTTTCAAATCTAATACTACATACAACAACTGCTAGTACTGCCGAAACCCTCTAAATTACTCCAAACACGAAGAGGGCTATCCGAGTGAAAGTGCGCGTAAGAAAACCTATCCGCCCCCATCGTGTATAGTAGTATGTCACATTGTTGAAAATTAATGAGCCAAGATCGAAAGGGTATGAGTCAGTAATTTGACTCTAGACAAGTCCATCTGGATAGAATATCCACCAACGAAAATCTTGAGAGATTAATGATAGCAAGTGATGATCTGGGGTTGTTCACCTCGCAATCACATATGTACAGTCCACTAACAGAACCTACAGGAGAAGTGAAGAACACCCATGTTGAGCAGCCTCCTATTGTGTTAAGTTAGTTTTGGTGTGGATACGTAGCTAAGCTGATGACCCCTAATAAGCTGACCTTAAGCTTAAAAATTGTTAGGTGGTTTCAAGCTGATATATTCGTTTATATGTTTTTTGTATTCGTCAAGTTTAGGTATGCAGGTAAGCTAAAAGATGCTTCCACATGCTGAAGGCTGGAGCTTGAGTTCATCAGGCTGAATCAAAAGAATGAGTATAAGACAGAAAGACAAGAAGTTTTCAGGTCGAAAACAAAGTGAAGGTTATCTATTGTCAAGTCTTTATCAGACTGACAAGAAAGATTCCTAGGATTGAATTCAGAAGTAAAGCTGCATTTTAAGTGTGATGGATCACATGCTGATTTGGTAGTTGGTGACGTTGAACCTGACAACCTTTTCAAGTGGGACCTAGTTGTCTACATGAAGATTGTATGCTACTGCAATCCGTCAACATCAATGTCAGAGATAGTACAAGGTTTGAAATGGGTGGATAGTAAATGTGTCTAACGAACATTTAATGTCTCTACCGGCTACATTTATTACTCCTGCCTATAAATACCTTTGGGAATCTATTTGAAGAAGGTTACTGGAAATCAATATACTCGAAGATTACTCAAGCATTCAAAGCTCTCAAACCAAGCTCCGATATTCATTCATAGCTTAGTTATTGAGTTTATTGCTTAGATTTTCAACCCTTATATCAATCATACTTTCACCAAGTATATCAAAACCAAAAGATCAACTTACAACCATAACTGGTTTGTAAAGCAACAAAGTAGCTTCATAGTTTTGAGGTGAAACATTGCAAAGAACAGTGTGGAGTAGCTTGTGCGCAAGTGAAAGATATATTGGGTAGTTTGTATGCTCTAGTTGATAGAGTTAATAAGATGTGATATATTCTCAGGTTAGCATAGTGAACACTGGCAATGGAGGCGAAGGGTTGTAAGGCGGAGCGACGCGGTTTTTGATGGGGGAGACGCCGTCAATGTCTTGGGTATAGCCGGAGAAGATAGAAAACGACGAGTTTGATAACCGTTAAGTTGTTTTACGCTTTTAAAAAAGTGTTAAACAAACTGAGACTTATTATATTGTTAAAATACGTACATCTCGCTCAAAACAATTGTCAACTTTTACCATTTTAAACTTTCCAATAGAGTAGTTCACTTTTTTTCTTTGCCATTTTGAGAAAACTTAAAATAATTTTTGTATCATCTTATCTCCTACTAATTCTAAGAGAAATGTTAAAAGTGGTTAAGGAGTCCCACACCCACTACTTCTCCTTTTTTTTCCTTTTCTTTTCTCTTTTTGTAGAACACGAAGAAACAAGAAGTAACTGTAATTCTTCTGTGTATTTAGAGAATGAAAAAGTTTACAAATGAGTGGATGAACTCCAGAATGAATGAATGGTTACAAGTTACAGAGATGAACTGATATATATACACAGTAGGAGAAGAGCAGCCTAGCTAACTGCTTGTAACCGTCAAGGGTAAAACGGTACATTTACACGGGCAAAAAACGTAATACTACTTGATGGCGGAAGAAGACTTAAAAGCGTCTTTGGATAACACGTTTCCTTGCTTTCTTATTTCTTGCTTCTGAAGCCGTTCCTGCCTTTGTTCTTCAGCCTGCTGTATTGCTTGATAAGGGTATTAGACTTCCATCTGTATCTCCGTCTCAAGAATCCAATATCCAGCTTGATCTGTGTTTCTGGTTTCTTATTTGAACTTTCCAGCTTTCTGGTTGATTTGTATGGCTCCTGCTATTATTGCTCCTAATAGTAATTAATGTTTGTAGCATAAGTACAAGTCGAAATTCACCAGAATCTCAGCAATGACCGACTGATTTTTGTTGTGAAATGTGAATTAGATGAATCTAGAGATGAACTAATACATGGTTAAATTGCAGACCTTCTCAAACACCGTGGAAGAGAAAGCAAAGTGGGTTTTCAACAAGCTCAAAGGTATGCTCTCAATTTATAGAAGTGCTAGTGTGCTACATCTATTGAAGATCTGGAAGTTACTCGAAGATGTTCTTGTAATTTCTGCTTCATATGATTTACATCTATCACCTGATATTGTTTTCAGGGAAACCTCTGAAATCGCTGCCTGATCTCCTCCGAGAATACAATCTTCCACCAGGCCTCTTCCCTCAGAACATCACTTGTTATGAATATGACGAGTCCAGATCGAAGCTCATTGTCTACTTGTCCTCTCCATGTGAAGTCTGCTTCAAGGACTCATCTGTTGTAAGGTACTCCACTCGTATCAAAGGCACATTGTCCAGGGGAAAGCTCTCTGCTGTCGAAGGGATGAAGACCAAGGTGTTAGTGTGGGTCAAGGTTACCACAGTTAGTGTTGAAGGTTACAAATCCGATAAGGTGTGGTTCACAGCCGGGGTGAAGAAGTCAAGATCCAAAGACGCGTATGAGATTCCCCGTGATGGCATAAAGATAGAAGAGTTTTAAGGTGAACATATGGGTACTTTTTGGTTGACTTTTTTATAATGTGCATATTGCATTCCCCTTGTTCCATTCTGTTGATTTTATCTGGGAAATTATTTTTTGGGAGGACAATTGAAAAGAACTACATATACAGTTCATTGGATTGATTGGTTGGGTTTGAAAGGAGCTTTATGATTGGTTATTGATTGATTCTGAATCTGATCCATGTTCTCCATCATGTTTCATCCTAGATCTAACATCAAGTTTTAATGATTAGAGTAATCACATGACATGTTTGGTAGCAAAAGGCATCATAATAGTGGCTTGATTTGGAAGTACTAGAAGAATAATACTATTCCTCCGTCCGGTCCCCTTCCTGGGAGGGGACGGAGGAAGTACTACTTACAAATGCTTGGATTTTAAGGTATTCATGACAGAAATGATGGTAGTATGGTACAGTATGTTCAGATTTTGTTGTCTATCATGGTGAAAACTGTCTTCATAGTTTTATAGTATACTGCTGTGACTTGTGAGAATTTGCACTTGTGATTGCTCTTTCGTGTTTAGGTGTATTTAGGGGTTTATCGCATACATGTACGGAAACCAGTTGAGCTGCGTACACGTCTTCCCTTCGATTATGTTGATTATTAGAGACGCAAACGGGCTACACATGACTGATGTATGTCCCTGATGGATCTGTGTTGTGAATTAGTGAACATGTGTGGATCTGATTTATGCAACTGAAAGATGATATACATTGTACTTCTGTTTATTGTCCTTAGAACCAAGAATAACACAACTGATAAACACTAAACCTACACTTCCGAACTTTCTTACACAGAGACCCCCTGCCACTAATACCGTTTGAAAGCCCGGGATTGATGAATCAAGGCACGATATTGTAAGTTCTTGCTTTACCAATCCAGTAGACGAACGATTTCTTGGAGTTCCTAAACCCGAGAAACCCACGCTCCTTGCTCTTGTTCATCGTATCCAAAGGAGATTCGATGCTAAAAGCAGCATCTAGGAACCACCATTTCCCAACATCCTCCACCTTATTAGGTTCCAAACCATTCTCCTTAACAATCGCATCCCACACTTGACCTTTATCCTTCATCAGATCTTGAAATGTCGTCTTCTCCCCTTCCTCATCATACTCCTCATACTCGACCTCAAACTGCTCCGCCAGCACCTTCCACAGCTGCTTCCATTTAAACAAATCCCCGTTGCTCACATTGAACGCCTCATTCTTCGCAGCTGAACTACCCACCGCTGCCCATATCTGCTGCTCCGCAATCAAATCTGCATCAGAGCAGTCCGAGTATCCATCCCACGCTGCTCTACACCCCGGAAACCTTAGCTTTGCGCCCTCGCGCCTACAAATAGCCGCGTAAACACAAAGACTAACGATCACATTCATCATACTATACGGAGAGAATCCGAAAATCAGTCCAGGCCTATGGACCGACCAGGTCAAACCCTCCCTCTTCGCAACGTTCTCAAACAAAGTATCTTCCAAGGCATAGTAAAAATTGGCATAGTTCAACCGGGGTAAATCCTCCGTATAAGGAGTATCGTACTCATATACTTCCATCTTTCCCCACGAAGCGAACGGGCCAACGTAATGCTTCTTCCCCGTCTGCATACAAATGTGGTTCAAATTCGGGCAGTTGGGTATAACAGAGTCGAGAACATTCTTCAGCATTTTGGTATTGAATTCGCAGTTTTCGGCTTCGGTGGAACGACTAGTCCAAGTGACATAGAAGATGTGAGTGACATCAGTTAGGGGGGAGAGCTTGGCATGGGTGTCATCCGGGTCGGATAAGTCGCAACGTATGTATTTGATAGGGCTGTTTCCGGCCCAATTGGGGCAGGGGCGACGAGCCACGCCGTACACCTTCCAAGGGCCGCCGGGAGTGTCGGCGAGAGGCAGGATCTCCGCCAGGCTGTTGCCGACGATTCCGGTTACGCCGAGGATTAAGCCCACGCTCTGATTCTCTGTTGTTGAATAATTTTCTTCCATTTTTGTTAGGTATGTTTTGGAGAAATCAGTGAGATGAACAATGTGTGTACCGAAACGATCAGTTTTGGGGCTGTCCATTAACTTATCCAAGTTATATCAACAAGGTTACACGTAGGATACATGTGGCAGCTTGCCAACTATTGAATATTTTGACTTCACTAATGTGGTAATGTTCCGTTCTATTCACCTCAAATTCTTTGAATTAAATTAAACTGGATTGATTTAAACTGAGTTGATAAAAAGAATAATTTTGCGCATAAACTTAAATTGAATTTAATTATACGAGTTTAAACTGAACACAACGAAAAATAAGATTTTGTCATACGAATGGAGCAGTAACCGTCGTACAACGTTGTGTTTGTATAAATTGTAATTTCGAAAAGTTGAAAAAAGAAACATAGTTGAAAAAATTTCGTGTAATTTGCAATTTGCCGACACCTAAATTAAAATTTGATTACCTCCGTCTAAGAATAAGCTTCGCATTTTGTTTTGATACTCGTTTTTCAGTCGTAAATTACTCCAAACTCTTATTAAAGTATTAAACACTTTTTCTTAAAAAAAAACTATATTAAAATATTATCATAACTATACATTTTAATGTAATTTTTAAATATTTTTTAACTAACATAATTTAGTAGTAATTTACGATCCAAAACAAGTAAACAAACTAAACGGAAACATTTAACTAGTGGGAGCTTATTATGTTGACTCAGTTAATCCGCCGCCGCATAGCCTGAGTCAGTCCGGCAGAGCTTATTCATTCATTTCAATTTTCCCCCAAATCAAATCAGTAAATTTCGTCTTGATATCCAACAAATCCTTCAGATTGTCATTCTTGTTTGTTTACTCCCGGCTCCAGGTAACATTAGCTTAGTTCGCATTGTTTGAATTCAAGACTGTCTTCTTCTTCTGTGTTTCTGTTTCCTTTTTGAATTAAATGGCTGATCTTGTTCTTCCTGCTGCATTTGTTGTTGTGATTTGACTTTTGAGCTACTTGTCTTCTCAATTCATCAAATCCCATCGTTTTATGCTTAATCTTTATCGCAATTCTCTACTGCAAAACCACCATCAAACACTAGTCCTCCGTTTCCTCAAGATTTCTTTGTTGCAAAATACCAGTTCTCTCCCAAATTGCTTCCAAAGCTGCTTCTTTTCCTTCTTTCATTAAGGAGTACGGATTCTCCAATACCCAGCTGGGGAAACTTGTTAGAACTTAGAAGTGACACTAGGGTGCTGTCAATGTGCATTGACAAGATTATTAAGCCAAAACTCAAGATTTTCCAGGATTTTGGACTTTATGCTGCTGAGGTTCCTGAGGTAGTCTCGTGTGATTTCATGATTCTGCGCCGTGATTCGAAAGGAAATCGATATGACTGATTCAATGTTAGATCTTCTTTCATGAGCTGTCTTTGGATATAATGTCGCACTAAGTTTTATCTTGAATGCATGGATAGATGACAGATTGAGGGTATTAGCCTTCCATCTATATCTCCATCTCAAGAATTGAATATGCAGCTTGATCTGTGTTTCTGGTTTCTTATTTGAACTTACTAAGCTTTCTGGTTGATTTGTATGGCACCTGCTATTATTGCTCCTAATAGTAATTAATGTTTGTAGCACTAATACAAGTCGAAATACACCAGACTCTCAGCAATGACTGACTGATTTTTGTTGTGAAATGTGAATTAGATGAATCTAGAGATGAAGAACTAATACTTGGTTAAATTGCAGACCTTCTCAAACACCGTGGAAGAGAAAGCAAAGTGGGTTTTCAACAAGCTCAAAGGTATGCTCTCAATTTATGGATTTGGAAATTACTAGAAGATGTTGTTCTTGTAAATTCTGTTTCATATGATTCACATCTGTCACCTGATATTGTTTTCAGGAAAACCTCTGAAATCGCTGCCTGATCTCCTCCGAGAATACAATCTTCCACCAGGCCTCTTTCCTCAGAACATCACTTGTTACAGATATGATGAGTCCAGGTCGAAGCTCATTGTCTACTTGTCCTCTCCATGTGAAGTCTGCTTCAAGGATTCATCTGTTGTAAGGTACTCCACTCGTATCAAAGGCACAACATCAAGTTTTAATGATTAAAGTACTCAGATGACATGTTTGGTAGCAAAAGGCATCATATAGAGACTTGATCTGGAAGTACTAGAAGAATAATACCACTTCCTCCGTCCCCTCCGTGTCCCCTCCCTGGGAGAGGACGGAGGAAGTACTACTTACGAATTACGATTGCTTGGATTTTAAGGTATTCGTGAAAGGTATGATGGTACAGTATGTTCAGATTTTGTTGTTTATCATGGATTCATGGTGAAAACTGTCTTTATAGTTTATACTGTTGTGAGGATTTGCACTTGTCATTGCTGTCTTAGTGTCTTGTTTAGGTCTGTTAAAGGATTTATCGCATACATGTACGGAAACCAGTTGAGTTACTTACAAGGTCTTGTCTTTCTTTCGATTATGTTGATTATTAGAGACTCGTTCGGCTACACATGACTGATGTATGTCCCCTGATGGATCTGTGGTGTGACTTAGTGAACATGTGTGGATGATATACATTTTACTTTTGTTTGTTGTCCTAGAACAAAGAATGACACAACTGATTAAACACTAAACCCACACTGGTGAACTTTCTTCCTCCGGGAATACAATCTTCCCCCAGGCCTCTTTCCTCAGAACATCACTTGTTACGAATATGATGAGTCCAGGTCGAAGCTCATTGTCTACTTGTCCTCTCCATGTGAAGTCTGCTTCAAGGACTCATCTATTATAAGGTACTCCACTCGTATCAAAGGCACATTGTCCAGGGGAAAGCTCTCTGCTGTCGAAGGGATGAAGACCAAGGTGCTAGTGTGGGTCAAGGTTACCACAGTTAGTGTTGACGGTTACAAATCCGATAAGGTGTGGTTCACAGCCGGGGTGAAGAGGTCAAGATCGAAAGACGCATATGAGATTCCCCGCGATGGCGTAAAGATAGAAGAGTTTTAACTTTTAAGGTGAACATATGGGTACTTTTTGGTTGACTTTATTTATAATGTGCATATTGCATTCCCCTTGTTCCATTCTGTTGATTTTATCTTGGAAATTATTTTCTTGGGAGGACAATTGAAAAGAACTACATATACAGTTCATTGCATTGATTGGTTGGGTTTGAAAGGAGCTTCATGATTGGTTATTGATTGATTCTGAATCTGATCCATGTTCTCCATCATGTTTCATCCTAGATCTAACATCTTAATGATTAGAGTACTCACATGACATGTTTTGTAGCAAAAGGCATCATAATAGTGGCTTGATTTGGAAGTACTAGAAGAATAATACTACTTACTCCGCCCCTTCGTCCCTGCCCCCTCCCAGGGAGGGGACGGAGGAAGTACTACTTACGATTGCTTGGATTTTAAGGTATTCATGAAAGGAATGATGGTACAGTATGTTGAGATTTTGCTGTCTATCATGGTGAAAACTGTCTCTATAGTTTATACTGTTGTGAGGATTTGCACTTGTGATTGCTCTTTCGTGTTTAGGTCTATTTAGAGGCTTTTCGCATACATGTACGGAAACCAGTTGAGCTGCATGCATGTCTTTCCTTCGATTTAGAGCCGCGTACGGCTACACATGACTGATGTATGCTCCCTGATGGATCTGTGGTGTGAATTAGTGAACATATGTGGAGCTGATTTATTCAAGTGAAAGATGCTATACATTTTACTTTTGTTAATTGTCCTTAGACCAAGAACAACACAACTGAATAAACACTAAACACCGTTTGAAGCCCAGGATTGATGAATCAAGGCACAACATTGTAAGTTCTTGCTTTATCAATCCAGTAGACGAACGATTTCTTGGAGTTCCTAAATCCGAGAATCCCGGGCTCCTTGCTCCTGTTCATCGTATCTAAAGGAGATTCGTGGCTAAGCACAGCATCTAGGAACCACCAATTCCCAACATCCTCCATCTTATTAGGTTCCAAACTTCCAATCCATTCTCCTTAACAATCACATCCCACACTTGACATTTATCCTCCACCAAATCTTGAAATGTCACCTTCTCCCCTTCCTCATCATACTCGACCTCAAACTGCTCCGCCAGCACCTTCCACAACTGCTTCCATCGCCTCATTCTTCGCTGCGTAATGATCCCCCACCGCTGCACATATCTCATATCTGCTGTTCCGCAATTAAATCTGCATCA
Organism: Plantago coronopus; assembly: GCA_036897195.1. NCBI lineage: Eukaryota > Viridiplantae > Streptophyta > Magnoliopsida > Lamiales > Plantaginaceae > Plantago > Plantago coronopus. The sequence goes on from JAYMSL010005141.1 coordinate 10,144, forward strand.
GAGCAATCCGAGTGTCCATCCGACATGGCTCTACACCCCGGAAACCTGTATGTACCCGTACACGTACGTGACATACTGACATGTGGCAGCGTTACCAACTATCTAGCTGACAAGCACCTAGCCAAGAACTAAGAGCTATGAGTTGGCGATCCAACTCCAGTCGAGTCCATCCAAGGGGGATATATATCCACCAAAAACAACCAAGAAAATGCGATTCACATAGCAATATATACTTCAGCAAAAAAAAAAAAAAAAAAAAAA
>JAYMSL010005142.1:0-10400 GCA_036897195.1 Plantago coronopus
TAGAAAGGCTCTTTGGGATGAACTTTCTTTGGTGATTAAAGAAAGCAAGTGTGAGACGTGGTGCATTTGTGGGGACTTTAATGTGGTGAGAAACTTGGATGAAAGGAAAGGAGTGGGAGTCTTAAGGGAAGGTAGAGATATGGTGGGCTTTAACCATTTCATCTCTTCACTCGGTCTTATAGACATTCCTCTTGGAAGGAGGAAATTTACTTGGTATAGAGAGAACGGTACAAGTTGTAGTCGATTGGATAGGTTCTTGATTTCCAAGAAGTGGTTTGAGCAATGGGAGAATTTGTATCAAGTGGGATTGAGTAGGAGTGTCTCGGATCATGTTCCAATTGGGCTTATTATGGATGGGCGAGATTGGGGGCCTAGGCCATTCAAATTTCTTAGTGGGTGGTTGAGAGATAAGTCGTTTAAAGACTTTGTGGAAAAAGAATGGAAGGCTCTTTCGAATGTTAAAGGGTGGGGTAGCTTTGTGATAAGTGAGAAGTTGAAAGTTCTTAAAGGAAAGTTGAAAAAGTGGCATGGTGAGAAATTTGGGCGGTTAAACAAGCAAATTGGGGAATTGGAAGAGGAACTCAATTGTTGGGATGCCAAAGTTGAGCTTGCGGGGCTTGGAGCAAGCGAGGTGTTGGCTTGAAGACAATGCCAAGAAATGCTTACTGAGAGGAAAAGTATGGAGTGCAACATCAAATTTCACCAAGCGAGGAACAAATGGGTCAAAGAAGGAGATGCCAACACTAGGTTTTTTCATGCAAATGTTGCCAAGAAGGGCATTAGCTCAGAAATCAAGGGTATTTATAAGGATGGAGTGTGGATTGAGGAGGTTAGTGAAGTTAAGTCTCTTATTTTCAAGCACTTTGAGGCTCTTTTCTCTTCTCAAAATCGTAATAGGTCTAGAGCTATGGGGTTCGTTGGCAACTCAATTTCTCCAAGTGATAGGAATTGGTTGGAGAGAAAGTTCGATGAAGAGGAAATTAAAAATACGGTTTGGGATTGTGGTTTGGACAAGAGCCCCGGGCCGGACGGGTATAACTTCCACTTTTTTCGATTTTGTTGGAGCTTTATCAAGGAGGACGTAATGAGGGTGTGTAATGAATTTTTTGAGAATGGTAAGTTTTCTAGAGGCTTCAATAATTCTTTCATCACTCTAATCCCCAAGAAAAAGAACCCTTTAATTTGAATATTGGAGACTATAGGCCCATTTCATTGATCGGTGGAGTGTATAAGATAATCTCAAAGAAGTTGGCAAATAGATTGGGTAAGGTGATTGGTTCTATCATTTCCTCAAATCAATCGGCTTTTGTGGGTGGACGTCACATTATGGACGGGATCATTATTGCCAATGAAGTGGTTGTTGAGGCAAAAAAAGCTAAGAGGGACATTTTCCTCTTCAAGGTAGATTTTGAGAAAGCTTATGATTCCGTGAGTTGGGAGTTTTTAGACGAGATGATGGTCCTTACCGGTTTTGGGGCTAAATGGAGGAAGTGGATTAAGGAGTGTATATCCTCTCTTTGGGTTTCGGTGTTGGTCAATGGAAGTCCTACGTTGGAATTCAAACCATCTAGGGGTTTGAGACAAGGGGATCCATTATCTCCTTTTCTATACTTGATTGTCGCGGAGGGATTGAGTAGAATGATGAACAAGGCGTGTTCAATGGGGGTGTTTGACCCGGTTAAGGTGGGAAGTAAGAGTATCGAAGTATCTCATCTTCAATATGCGGATGATACTATTTTCCTTGGCAATGCATGTAGAAGGAATGTAGTGGTGCTTAAAAGCGTGTTGAGGTGCTTTGAACTTTTTTCGGGACTCAAAATAAATTTTAAGAATAGCAATTTGATGGGGGTTGGGGTATTGAATGATGATTTGGTTGAGTGGGCTTCCCTCTTGAATTGCAAATCGGGGGATGTTCCATTTTCTTATCTCGGACTTCCGGTTGGCTCAATACCAAGTAGAAGAGGTATGTGGAAGAAGGTGGTGGAGAAGATTGAAAAACGGTTAGGTGCGTGGGAAAACAAACTTCTTTCTTTTGGCGGCCGAATCGTGTTGCTTAATTCGGTTCTCACTTCAATTCCCATCTATTTCCTATCATTCTTTGTGGCTCCGGCGAGTATCATTGAGGACATTACAAAAATTCAACGGAAATTTCTTTGGGGCTATGACAAAGAAAGTGGTCGTTCTAAGGTTGCTTGGGTCAATTGGAAAAAGGTGTGCAACCCAAAGTCGAAAGGAGGGCTTGAGGTTAAAGATTTACGTGCTTTTAATCTTGCCTTACTTGGGAATTGGATTTGGAAGATTCTTAGAGGTGGGGATGGTCTTTGGTTGAAAGTAATTGACTCTAAGTACGGCTCACTTAAGGACAACAATGATATTGCTAGAAGTGGGGCAAAGAAAAAACACTTTTGGTCATCTTGGTGGTTTGGTTTGATTAAACATGTTGGGTCCTCTAACCAATTTGTTGATCATTTGGTGAGAGATGTTGGGAATGGGAAGTCTACTCTCTTTTGGGAAGACCATTGGCTCAAGGAGGGCGTAATTCTCAAAGTGGAATTTCCTAGATTATTTTCCATTGAATGCCATAAGTCTTGTTTGGTTTCCGATAGGGTTTACACTTTGGATGGTGTCTCGGCTTTCACTATGGGAGTGGAGACGGGAACTTCGAGTTTGGGAAGTGGAGGAATGTGGTAGGTTGGAGGCTTTGTTAGGTGGGGTGAGACTTTTAGTTGAGGTGGGGGATACGTGGAGTTGGATAGGAAACGCTAGGGGCTTGTATAACTCTAGGGAGGGATACGACTTATTCTATCCCGGTGAGGAGGAAACGTCCACTTCTCTTGGGGAATGGACGGATTTGATTTGGCATTGCTTGGCCCCTTTGAAGATTAAAGCTTTTTGTTGGCGACTTGTTCTTGGCCGTTTGCCTACAATGGATAATCTTGCTAGGCGGAGAATTGTTACACTTGAGGCGGAGTTGTGGTGTCGATCTTGTGATGGAAATGTTGAGGAAAATGCATCTCATGCGATGCGAGATTGTAAGGTTGTAAAAAAGGTGTGGGAACTTGTCCAAAGTTGGATTGGTGTGAGAGGTCCTTCGATCGGGTCATTAGGTGATCATTTACTCCATCTCATGTTAAATGTGCCGAAGTCCAAACATAAAATCGTGGCCTTAATTTGGTGTTGTGTTATGTGGGAAATTTGGAAAAACCGGAATTCGGTTCGGTTTAAAGGTCATGGATTTTCTTGTGAGAGCATAGTTGATAAGATAAAGACGAACACGTGGTTATGGTACTTCAATGATCCACATAAAGATTCAAATGTCAACTTTGGGGTGTGGTTATGTAACGCATTCGGGTGCATAACATAATATCGAGTCGCATTTGGTTTAGATGAAGGTGAAAGTCCTTGTATAAAAAAGAAAAATGTAGTGGAGGTTGGATTAATTGATAATGGAATGGAATGAAAGAGAGGGGGAGTTGGTTTTTCTGGGAGGGGAAGGGAATTTGGAGGATATGCAGTAGGGGGGGGGAGCAGTGGGGCACGGTTGGGGCGAAATATGGGGGGTGAGGTGCATTGGGGGATGGGCTGGTGTTTTTTGGGCCGGCCTGGCTGCTGGGCCGTGTGTTGTGTGTTGGGCCTTTTGCTTTGCAGTTTCGGGTGAAGGCTGTTTCACGAGTGAGCTAAAAGGAGGTGCTGGGCCGATTGTTGGGTTTGGGCTGGTGTTGAGCTTTGTTTTGGGCTCCAGTGGTGTGGCCCAGTAACGTTTTTGAGGAGTCTGCTGATTGGGTTCGTTACCTTGTCCATTTCCCTGCGGCTTGATTGTTTTGGCTCTTATATCCTTCGTTTTTGTTGAGCCTACTTTGCTCATCTATTTTTCTTCGTTTTGGTTGAGGTTTGGTGGGTTTGGTTCCGTTTCACCCCGTGCCTACTTTGTGCGGGGTTTGAGGTTCTTTGTTTTTTGGTGGTTTAGGATTCAATTTGATTGGTTTGGGTTCTTATCTTGGACATCTTCGACCGGCCTTTATCATGGACTGCCCTAGCACCATGGTTAGGTCGAAATTTTCCCAAGGAAGCTTGGTTAGGGGTGAATTGCCATCTCGTACCCCCGACTCTTGGCCACTCCCCCTTTCTTGGAGTCGGACATACTAGACGACGGGGTGGGCCAAGTCTATACCCTTCTCTATCTTTTTGAATCCTCCTATGTCCATCTCTTTCTGTTGGGTTCGTCTGGTTAGGTTTTGTAAGCTCCCCCTCATTGGGCAATGGTACGTGTCCGGGTGGTTCCTCACTTGGTCGTGTATTAATCCCGCACCATGAACTGGGGGTGAACTTATTGACTTAATTCGGGACTTTGATGTGAAAGGGTTTGACTTGGTGGTCTTACTTTCGTCTGTGGCTCTTTGAGTTTATTCCTTAGTTTTGTTCCTCTCATTGGGCAATGGTCGTCACTAACTTTCCTCTCTCGAATTGGTCGTCTCGATTAATCCCGCACCAGGAACTGGGAGTGATCGCTCTTCGGTTTATTTCTCTTTGTGTCGTTGGTTTGGATTTTTGTCTTGGATCGCTCACGGGATCTTTGCTACTAACCCCTTAGCGGTTTTTCTCTTTCTTATTTTGACCAGGTGGGGTGTCCGTTTCTCTTTCTCTGCCCTCGGCTGCTTTGTCACGTTTATGGGCGATGCTTTTTCCTCCTGTTCTGTCCTTTCTTCCTTAGTATAGTTTTTGGTTTAGAACACTCCTCAATTTGGCACTACAGTCTATAGATTCTGGGTTTGTCTTGACCCGTGGTTTTGATTAGGTTTGGAGATCATGACTCTTAATCTTGAGCAAATCTTTTACTCTTTACTTGTAAATTTTAATTCGTCGTTAATAATATTTTTGACGTTCCCAAAAAAAAGTTTATATATGATTATGACTGTTATATTATACAGTAGAATCGCGTCACGTGTTACACACACGTGAAGCATATTCATGCTATTGTGTCACTTGTTAATATGTTTTATATTATTTTTATATTATATTTTCGTTTGATAAATTGTGTAATTTTTTACTTTTTTTAAAAAATAAAAAATTATTGAAACATGTTCATTCTTACTGTCAAATCGTACATATTAACAAATACATTATTTTAGTGAAATCTGAATTATTTTTGGATAAGCATAATATGAATTATTTTTGGAGTAACAAATATCTTTTTAATAAGAATTTGATAAAAGTATGTAATTTTCTACTATTATTTAAAAATAAAAATTTGTCGAAACATATTCATTATGGATCTCAAATCGTAGATATTAACGAAGAAATTATTTGGTGAAGTCGGAATTATTTTTGGATAAACATATTTTTATAAATTCAGATTACGAAAATATGAGAAAAAGATGAAATAGATGTGGTAAATTTAAAAAGTTGTAAGTAACATGGATTATATATTTGCAAGTTATTTATTGAAAATTTTCACGCGAATCATATTCATGTTATTGTGACAATTGTTTATAGGTTTTATATTATTTTTATTTTATATTTTTGTTTGATAAATTGTGTAATTTTCGACTATTTATTAAAAATAAAAAATTATCGAAACATGTTCATTCTTGCTGTGAAATTGTACATATTAACAAAGAGATTATTTTAGTGAAATCTGAATTATTTTTTATAAGCGTAATATGATATAACAAATACTTTTGTAATAAGAATTTGATAAACATATGTAATTTTCGACTATTACTTAAAAATAAAAATTTGTCGAAACATATTCATTATGGATGTCAAACCGTAGATATTAACGAAGAGATTATTTTGGTGAAGTAGGAATTATTTTAGGATAAACATATTTTTATAAATTGAGATTACGAAAACAGGAGAAAAAGATGGAATATATGTGGTAAATTTAAAAAGTTGTAAGTAACATGATTCATGCACCTCAAAAGTGCAATATGCAAATTATATGGTTCCGATGTTAAGTAATGGCAAGATGGTGCAGTTGGTACTCTTCAAGAGTAAAATAAGTAGACTATATAATACCTTTGAAAGGTATAGATATCTGAAACAATAATAGATGGCCTATATAAAAGGAAAAGGTGCCTCCAAATATATATTTTCAGATATCCATGATCAGTACTGAATCAAGCAAATAATGAAAACAAATTTGTTATGATATACCGGTATACATGGAACCAAGAGAATTGATAAGCATATGCGAAATTCAATGGACATAGACGATTGAACATGTAAAGGGGATCTTACATGTAAGTCCAATTAATAGTCGACACAATAATCATAGAAAACGAGCTCATGGACCTCATGTCCATTTCATCGATGAATTCAAATTTTTATTACGGTACCGTTACATTATCGAGTCAAATTTCATGTGCATTTAGATATACTAAGAACTGCATCTTGCATAATATCTTTACTTTTAGATTATCTGCTTCAGTTAGTTCATTCTAGTAGTTTATAAGTTTCATATTGCATACATTAATTTGTCCTAATCTTATATGTTATCGTCACTTAACCTTGAAGGTTATGTGGTGCACATGAATAGTCACTCAATTGACTATAAAGCTTATATGTTTTGAAAACATTTAAGAGGGGAGACTATTATTCTCCCTCTACATCTAGTTCCTCAAGAACTACAAAATACTTCACACTTTGAAAGTACATATGAATATTCACTATGAGTGAATCTAGTGAAGTATGAGAAGATGATTCTCTATGTTATAAGTCCCATAAGGGCTAGTGAGATCATGTTATCAAACATGAATGAGAAAAGTTCCTCATGAACTTAATTAATTAAACCTCTATACTTATCTTTTCATGCATGGCTTCACATATTGATAAGTATAATCTGTATATTCACTATCAAGTGAAACAAACAGTTATGAGATAAGATTCTCAAGGTTCTTAGAAACATTATTGTAGCTCATTCATAAAGTTCAATCATCAAGAATTGTTATGGTAATCAAAAGATTGCAAACATATTACAACACCTCCTCATGAAGGTGCATAAACTATGTTCTCAAGTAATTCGAGATAAGCAACAGTGAAAACTTTTGCAGCATCATGCAATTTGCTACACTCTTTTTTCCTTCGACTAGGTTTTTATCCCATAGGATTTTTCCTAGCAAGGTTTTTAACGAGGTAGCATTATAAGCGCATATATGAGTATCTCCAACTATGGATAAATTTTATACTCAATTATCTATTCACACATGAAGACGGAATCATATATCTTCGTTGAAGGCTATCATACACGACGACTTACAACAAGAAGATTCGCAGTTGACTCATCAAGTCAGTTCCAACAACAATATTCGAGGAGTTCACACAAGAAAGGAATTCAAAGGTTCAAAGACGTACATGAGATACTCTAATCAGGGGAGTTGGATACGCACTGCACTTTTTTTCCCTTAGCTAAGTTTTTATCCCACTCGGTTTTTCTTGGCGAGGTTTTTAATGAGGCAGTATCTTCATAGCGTACCAACGATCATCGACTCAGCATACCGACGATCATCAACTCCTGTCATTCAAGGGGAGTGTTAGATATAAATGTCCATAAGTTTGTATACTCTTAGAGTTGTTACCAAAGTCAAGTTTTATCTTATACTTGTACTTATCTATATGCAGTTCTAGTGCTATTGGGTAGCTTATAGATAGACTCTATAGATCTTCTATCACTTGTACAGATACCCCTGCTTGTATATTCATTCAAGACATCGAAATAAACACTCATATTTCAACACATAATAAATTATTACATCCATGGGAGGTATTGCACCAGTAAAACAGTGTTACAGAATATAGAGAGTTCAGGACACGAATAATTAACCAAATATGCAGGATTTCTATTGAGTACATCTGTACATGATCAACCGCGCTTAAAAAGTGAGTATACAGTATACCCCGTCACTTGTGGATGTACAAGAAATCCAGTATTATTTGCACCTATTCTTAAAATTCTTAAACTGTAGTCTCTGTCTATGTATGTATGTGAATATCAACAAGAGTCACAAAGACCATACAAGGATCCTAATGAATTAATAGCGCAGTATATTTCATACTGAGTCGTGAACAAAAACTACCGAAGCTAGTGGAGAAGCCCGTCGAAAAGACACCAAATGTATCAAGAGATTCAACTTTCCGTCTGTAAAAAGACTTGGCCGGATACTCATGTGTTCAAGAGCAGGTGAATGCTCCAGTAGATACTGAATAAGTTTCATTTCATGTGGGGCACCAGAGATGTCTGTCAACTTCACGGTTCTCAGTTTCTGTAGCTTGCAACTGGCCCAATCACTCCAATCCCAGATGCCCAAATCAGAGGTGTCGGAAGAAGTTGATGAATTTGAGGAACCCTACAAAAACAAGAACCTGAATTCTTACTAAGCAGGCAAAAGAATGATCAATTTTGATATGTTAACAGAAACTCACAGATATTTGTAGGTCCTCCAGAACTGGGGCTGTGGTAATTAAGTGAAGCACAACCAGAACTTCTCTGAAGTCATCAAAGCCCACTTGATATAACTCGATAGATTTTAAATGGGAGTAAATGATTGGACTGCGAGTCAGATCGTTAGCCAAGCTTAAATACTGAAACCAAGGACAAACTTTTGTTACTTATATAGGCCATGAATTATCTAGAAATGTTTGTATGTCACTATGCATAACACCAAGAAACAGCATGGCTATTAATCCTTTCACCATGTCTACTAACGTTACGTGATTCAGGAGATACCAGAAGCCTTACCTTAGTGAAATATATCTGGCCGATCAACTTCTCAAGCTTGGGAACACCTGCAAAAAGCAGGTGAAAGTAACAGAGTATGCCATGCTGCTCAATGTGCTCAGCTATATCATCAGTCATGTACAAAGCAACAGATAAGTCAACCAAGAGTGGTGTGTTTACAAGACACAGCTCCTTAAATTGACCATCCAGGATCAAATGCTTGAGGTTTGGTGCACGGATTTTCAGACCTAAGGTGTCGAAGTAAGATAATGACAGACATTCCAGGAGAGGGCAACTTGAAATAAAAGATTCAATTTCCTCAGGGGAAAACATAACTTGTTGAAGGCTGAGGCTTTTTAAACATGGGAACCCTTCAAAGTTGAGAGGAGGGATCAAGTCACACCGAACAAGCTCCAACCGCGTCAGCTTCTTACATGAGAACAGACAAGAAGGCGACTTAAACCACTGTGCTTCTCCTAATTCAACAACCAACTCTTTGACATCTTTTCGCGACACACATAGCAACCACTGAATGATATCAGGAGAGCTCATGAGAAATGAACTGGACAAAGTGAACTTGTGAATCGGTCCATCATGAAGAAGCAAAAGCCGGGTGATGAAATTCTCAATTCCGTGTTCCACAAGAGCTCTGCCACTGAACTGGTTCGCACTTTCGTCATCAAACACAATATCAGTCAAACACGCCCATTTGTACCTCCATTTAGTAGATAAGATGCTCGTTCTTACTGCATCTCTTATCGGAAGCTTTGCAAGTATTGTTTCTATAATGCTATGCGGCAGCTCGCTTATCAGATCAAGCCCAGAACCAACTTCCATTCATACCCTCAAATACAGTATCCCTGTTAAAGAATTCGTCAAAATACATATATACGACACACTTCCAAAACGAATAGCCACAATTAGGAAATGCCAATTCTAACAAAAATAAGTCGTTTCAAATTAGCCCCGTGAAAACTAGGGAAATGTACCTACCAGGCTACCAGTTTAGCAGCATATGTTTTCTACAATTATGAAGGTGAGCCTAAACCATTTGTCAATTTAAAAAAAAAAAAAAAAAAAAAACCTCAAATGATTCTAATTCTTGAGCTATTCACAGCAAAACCCTGAAGCACAAACGTAATAATACTCTCTGGCAATCTACATTAAACAAATCTCAGATAGATTGATCCAAATTACCAGTGATAGGTACTAATAAAGTAATAATCATTTCCACACTCCACAAACTAACCGAACAAAAATACAAATTGGGGAAAAAATACACAGCAAATTGAATTGAGAATAAAGAAGATGGAAAAAACCGACACGAAACGAACATCAGAGTACGATCAAGAGTTGTACCTTGAAGAAGAAGAAGGCAGCGGATCTGTTAGAAAATGGTGTCATCTTGTTCGCTGCGATTTGGTGCAAATGATGGCCTGGGTAGAGCGAAATCATATCTGTGATAAACCGTCATGAAAGGGGAAGAAATAAGATACACTGATACAGCGAAATTATATATATACTAGAATTGCGTCACGTGTTACACACGTGAAGTATATTCATGCTATCGTGGTGTTTTTTTATAAGTTTTATATTATTTTTAATTTGTATTTTTGTTTGATAAATTGTGTAATTTTCGAGGATTTATTAAAAATAAAAAATTATCGAAACATATTCATTCTTA
>JAYMSL010005143.1:0-10400 GCA_036897195.1 Plantago coronopus
TGTTGTAAATTATACGATTGTTTGTTTATGTGGAATCAATTAAAGAGTTGTTGATCATTACTGTGGATGTAAATTATTCTAGCTTAACCATGCATAATTTGTGTGTTTTGATTGTTGTTCGGTCTTCGTCGTTGCTATTGCTATAGTTCTTCTTAATCCGTCTATCGAACTTAATATCAAAAAACAGTTCATATTTGTACTTTTTAATTCTTAAAAGGTTTTAAAAATTACTCGAATTCTACCTTCCTTTTTTTTAAAAAAAAAAAATCTCACTATATCTTCTTTTAGTTCCCGTTACACGTGTATGTTTTGCAAGTGTGATACTTGTTTGTTTTTTTTCTAAATCAGCCAATTTATTAGAATATGATAATACACAGTGAATTGGAGATGCACTAGAGTTCAAGAGATCCTTAACCCACATAGAAATCACAGAATATCTAAGTGATAATGCACAAATGCGGGTGACGGGCCCAATCGGTAACGGAGCATTTAACATATAGCACTTGCTTCTCACGTAGCCATAACCAAGAATGTTGTTGAATCTTTGCCACAGTAGTAGACATACAAGGCTGCTCACATCTGAACGTACAAGCATTCATCGCAATCCACAGATTCCAAAAGACACAGTGAAGAATAGAAGACTGTATCACCTCTCTACACTTCCATCCAACTACAGCGAAATTATTATAACCTTTAGCAACCGACCAAGACGAATTCCAGTTGCAGTCAAGCCACGCACAAATATGCTGCCAAATAGAAGTATAGAACCTCCAAATCTGCAAACTCATGAATAAATGATGTATGGATTCTAACCCCTCCCCACAAAGAGAACAAGCCCAAACTACCTCTGAACTCAAGATGACCCGATGAATAAGATTATCTTGCATGGGTATACTATTATGAAGTGTACGCCACACGAATAATTTAAGTTTCAAAGGAGCCAGGGATCCCCAACCTTGCGTTTCCAGTCGCTAATCTGAGCAGTAGGCAAACGAGATGTCATCAGTTATTGCGCAAGCCCAAAGAACAGTGTAGAAACCATTCTTGCCATATTGCCACACACAAGTATCAACATCTGTAGTACAATGAGATCTGGTAGAACACAAATGAATGAGTTCTGGCAACAATTCTTGTTCCCACATAAATAATGGACGACGCCAGGACCAAGTACCCGCATCTCCCACACGATCAGAAAGAGGAAAGATATTTATTCTCCCAATGACGAAGTCTAGTTTTAACTTTCTTGACCACTCCAGTCCACATACTTATTTTGTAAATCATAGGCAATTCTGATATCCAGGCGTGTAGTATATATGTCCATTCTAGTTCCAAAAGAAGTTAATTTAAAAAAGGCACTAATAACAAAATCTCTTCACATTTATCTAGGGATAGGATCGGGCGGAAAATTTGGAATCAGGATGAATATTTCATGTACCAGTTTCGCCAGGAATTTCCGTGATGGGATCGAGCGGAAATTCAAGATTTTGTCTAAATATACAACCCATACATATATAGTCTAATTTTTATTATTGTAATATAAATTCAGCAATCACAGTTATAACAATTAGGGAGGCAGTGAAGTAATAATCTAACAATTAGCAATATTACATTGTCTAGAACTATTGAAAGCGCGCAGTAATTATATACTTCATGTTAATTTAAGTACATCTGGATCAATAGCTTGTGAGATAAATATGGAAGAATTATCTGAATGAATGGTTGTTGATGCGGACTTGCAGGTGAACTAAAGTACTAAAAAGTCAAATCAGGTTTAACTTTAGACGTTTAGTGGTCTACTATCTGTCTAGACTTGATCTTCAGGAAGTAGAATCAATCTCAGATTCTCAATCTCATCCCAGTTTTAGATACGGGATTTTGAAAAACATATCAGGATACTGGGAATTTCGGGACAATCCCAATCATGATCGGAATTTTTCAATGCCCAATGCCTCATACCAAACACTCACCCCTACATTTATCACCATAACATTGAGACATTGAGTACATGTAGATTGGAAAGAAAAGAACAAACATGTAGGTCATATATAATCTGGGAAAATGGAAGTCATATTATAAGAACTTCAATTCCCTTAAACAGAATGACACAGTTAGTGATCATGTATCCTGAGTACAATGAGAAGAAACAGAAAACAAGAAATAAGGTGTTCTTTTGCCCCTTTTTAGTATATAGTTTTGGCACTATGCTCTAACATAGGTCTCGATAGCAACAGCCTCAGGGTGAACCTCTGATTTGTCTACAGCGTCCCACAGCTCCGGCAATATTTCCCTGATGTTGTGAATGCTCTCCAATGCATGATCCACGCCTTTAATTCTCTGAGACGAACCTACCTGTTTTTCGAAACAGAACAAATGAGTTATAAAGTTATCGATTGGATGATTGCTAACTAGTTTTGCTCAGTCAAGTACATACCCACACCGTGTGTAGTCCAACAACTTTTCCAGTCTGTATGTTGCGAATTGAGTCATCAAAGAACACCTGCAGAATGTTTGGTTGAATTTATAAATGGAATCGCGGTATGATATGTAATAGATTTTGATGTCAAAGGAAAGCAGGAGGAAAGACTAATCCATCACTTACTGTTTTGTGAGGGTTAACCCCAGCAATCTTGAAAGCTTGCTCATATGCATTTTCAAATGGCTTGCAAACAACTGGAGTTTTGGGCTTCCCTACAAAATCGACAGAAACATATGCCGATAAAACCAGTTAACATACTGCTACTAGTACTTCATTGCTCTAAGCCTCTAACTTTTCAAGTAAGCTTATATAAACTCACCATCAGAGTCCTTTTCGGCTACTTCTTGACCCTTATGTGTAGGATTCAATGTCTCGAAACAAATAATGTCGTCGAAACAGTCCTCCAACCCAAGCCGACTAAGAACCTTTGCAACGTGAGCCTCATTCCCATTTGAGAAAATCTGTTTTTTTCACACATTGTATACGTTCAAAAAAAATGTTCACAGGACCAGCACACTTGAATCACACTAACATTTTATCAGGTTTACGGAACTTACAACTTTTCGAATAGGCAAGCTATGCAGGAGGTTCCTGAGGGTGTGATCAGTGTTTAGCCACTCATAAGGTAATCTCCCATGAACATAGCTATGGTAATGATCATAGTCAAAATCATACCCAACAGCCTGAAAAAACATTCAACTTGTTAATGTCATCTTCACATTTTTTTCTTACATAAATGTCATCACATTTGAATCAGCATTTTAGACTAGAAAGAATGTTTATAGATTTGTCAAAAATGGCAGGACATCAATACCCTTAGACCGGCCATAGTCGTCCCATATTCTTTGTACAGATCGACAGCCATGACAGGAGCTTTTGCCTCGTCTATGCCGAGCGTATTGATCATATATTCTACATTGACAAACCAACCAAAATTAGATTGTGCATTAGCAGTATTGATTACAGTTCTGCTTCAAGAAATTAGAGATGTTAATTTCTGAATGTAATTACCTATGATGTTCTTGGTGACTTGTGCTGATATGCCAGAACTGAGAGGATAAACGGTATCATCGATATCTGATTCATGATCCACACAATAAGCATAAAAACTTAAGCAAAGCCTCAAAATTTACTTAGTAGACACAAGTTTGGAACAAAGGTAAATCAGAAATAAGTAAATAAAACTCACCAAAGAGCAGGCAGTCATACTTTCGCTCTGCAACATTCTGATAGTCCATTTTGATTTATATCAATCTGGGAAAGAGTTAAAATTCAGCCCTAAAAACAACCAAAGCAAAAGAGTGCAGAAGCCAAGTATAGGAAAAATCCAGATTAGGCCTATTTCAATGTATTCCCATATTGAACAACTTGACTGATAACTGGTGTCTCCAATTCCAGCAAGAAAAACGAAAAGAACAGTAAAATATAAATCCATGGTGCAAAGATGTTAGTAACTGGTGACATATTGGAATCAACTCAAACAGCAGCAGCAAAGTGAAGAGCCACATTATATGTAACGACCCGGCCCGATGTGTTTTGAATTGGAAAATCAGAAAGAATCTAAGACTAAGAAGGAAAGAACATACCAGGAGGTTATGAAGGACGCTCGAGTGTAGACCAGGGAATGATTTTTTCTGTTTTGTTTTGTTTTGTTTAGTGAAGAAGATTGGATGAAAATGATAGCAGAAGAAAGAGCCTTTAAATAGGAGGAGAATGAATGAAACAGAGAGACTAGTAATTTAATTGGTTAATTACTCTTTCAAGAATCAAGAGTCAAGGCTGTTACCAATTCTTTCGTTTTCTTCCAGATGTGGAAAGACATGCAGACTTCAAACTTCGTCTCAACTTACCTAATTAACAAGTGTTTTTCTCGAGTTAACATCAGCCTTCTTTTAGACTTCAGTGTATCCCTTCTATTATAACGATTCGCAACTTTATGTGCACTTACGGTAAAATTATATCTTGTTTGGGAATTATCATTTTAGTACTGAAGAAGATCCACACACACCGGACATACTCTCTGCAAAGCTAAGTTACAGCAGTAACTAATCGTCTGGAGTCTGGACCGACTAAATCACCGTCTGTTATTTTCTCAGAAAAAGATACGCATGCTTATAGAACAAAGAGAGAAACGTAGAATTAAACCACCGACTTTCACATGGCATAACTTCGAAACAGATCCCCACACAAAAAGGAAAGGGAAAAAGAATAGCGTTTGATAATAAATTAATACTACCCCCAGTACCCCCGGCCCCCACTCCATATCTGAAGCACCAAACAAGAAACACTACTGATTTCTGAATCTGACATTTCAACTTTCACAACCCACAATTCGTTTACACGTGTTACCTCCCATTCCTTAACACGTAATACGTCGGTTATGGTTCAACACTACGCATCCTCTCCTGTTTCGCACAGTCCTAAACACTTTCATCAAACTAAACATGAGATTTAACACTTCCAATCGATGTTCATAGGAGCATTAACAAGCATTAAATCATCATATAGGTCACATGATAACCAGGTTTGAAGCTTCTACACTAAGGTGTCCAGCCTCTTCGTTGGATAAGACACCAACCGAGTGTTTGACATTCGATTAGAAAGTTGGGTTAAACCCCCTCTTTTGCATTGAATGAAGACATGTATTCTATTTTTACATACCGCAAAACTTCGGTTACTATTCCTGAGTTAAAAAATCCGATAACTCTAAAACATAACCAAGTGTGAATCAGTCGCTAACAGTTTGATCAACCTGCCTAATTCAGTAGAACCATTCGGGTAGCATAGGACAGGCAGCTTGATTGCCTACCCTAAATAACAGGAAACATAACATATTCAATGTGTGAAAGCATTTCACAGAAACATTCAAGACAATTATTGCCAAGAAGAAGAAAAAAAAGAGACTTCAATTCAAGATGCAAAGTAATCAGACAATGTGAGTACAACCACAAATTGTAAAGAATTAAAACTTATGTACATCAAGGTATCCTCTCCATTGTACCTTCTCTGTAATCATCCTAACATAAACATAGAAAAGTAATGTAATGGCATGGCACACTTGACTCACAAGCTGCTTGTTTGGCCTCTGATAAGTACTCTATAAGCGGTTACTGCATCGCTTCCCGACTTCTGCTTATTATTCAATCGAAACAAGCAGAGCAGAAGCCACGGGTCTTATTTGCAGATGTGGCCTTGAGCTACTTACAGAAGATCCTGCAAACAAAACAACCATTTGCAATGGCAACTCTAGAGGCCTGGCTTGTTGACACTTCATTAAAGGCAATATAACAGTCTCGTAAATACAATTGATATGCTCGAGTCAAGGTTTAATCAGCTAAATCTTATGTAGGAACAACATCAGGGACTAAAGGTGAAGAACCATCATCCTCAGTTGTCTGAGATTCACCACTCTTTTCGTCTTCTTGAAACCCTAGTTGAGATTTATCGTAATTTGTCATCTCTGCTGGCTTGAAAGGTCGCTCACCAAGGACACGGATTAAGTCTGCTTGGTGAAGAGTTTCTTTCTCTAATAACAATTCGGCGATTTGTGCCACTTGCTCCTTGTGTTCTTCCACCAGTTGCACAGTTCGTTCATAGGCCTTGTTAACCCAATCCCTGACTTCAGTATCAATAATATTGGCTGTCTTGCTGCTGTACGGTTTGCTCATCTCATATCCATCTTCCTTTGGGGGGAAAGAGAGAAGACCCACTTTGTCACTGAAACCATACACTGCTACTTGAGCGTACGTCATTTTGGTCACCTTCTCTAAATCGTTTTGGGCTCCAGTAGAAATTTTTCCAATTAATACCTGAACAGGATAGTAAAGTTGTTAGGAAATAACAAGAAAGTACAATAATTGTGGTCTGGAAATCGACTGACATATTTTTATTTGAAATACATATAACAGGAGCCTGCTTTTCTGAGGCATGTTGACGTTTACAGATTGACCAATGGCCTAGGTGAGCTTTTGACACACAGATAATGATTCTGAGAAATCAATAACCACTTTAATTGCAGCTGATTTATCTACAATTTTTCCTTTCCCAAGAAGCCTTTGCGTACAGAGAACCAAAACTCTTGCATAATGAACTTGTTTAAAGGCAATAGATAGAGAATAACAGTCCAAATGAGTCACTAATATTCATAAGCGTATAGTAAGGCACTATCAGGGTAATTATGTGAATACCTGCTCAGCAGCTCGTCCACCAAGGGTCATGCAAGTCATGTCAAAGAGCTGCTCCTTTGTCAGCAAAAGATTCTCACTGGGAACATACTGGGCAAAACCTAGTGCTGCTGTACCACGTGGAACAATAGTGACCTTCAATAAAGGTTCCGCATGTTCTAAGAACCACCCAGTTACAGCATGGCCAGATTCATGATAAGCTACAGTCCGCCTTTCAAGTTTGCTAATAACCTACAGGAAACCGACGATATTTTATGAAGTGAAATACTACAGAGGGAAATGAATAGTTATCATGTGATTTATTTTTATTGCCATGAGAAGCATGAAAGGTTTCTCCAGATTAATAGTATCCTCATGTTGACAAGAAATTATTTCCTAAAATTCTAGAATGTCAAGATACTTCAAAAATACTTCAACCCAATTCAGTTGATCTCATGAACCTAGAGAATACGAAGTTCAGTCAGAATAGTTTGACATAATTAAGGTCATAATTTTTCAGACTGATATATTATCAAACTAATATATGTTAATTGGGTGAGCATGTTAGGAAATATTCAACTGTATCAGGACTCAATTCAATTTCACTTACCCTGTTTCTCTTCTCAAGACCACCAATGATTCTGTCAATAGCTGCATCAAAATGTTCCATCTTTATCAGTGTTTGTTCACCTCTAGCAGCAATTAAAGCAGCTTCATTGCAAACATTTGCTATATCAGCACCAGCAAACCCAGGGGTAAGGGCTGCAAGTCTCTCTGAGTAAAACGATGGTTCTTTATCAAGTTTGAGTTTCTTCAGATATATCTGAAATATTTGCTCCCGTCCCTTTATGTCAGGTTTGTCTATGCTTATTTGTCGATCAAACCGACCAGGCCTCAACAAGGCTTTGTCCAAAATATCGGGCCTGTTTGTGCCAGCTAGTACAACAACTCCAGCTGTAGTGGCAAACCCATCCATCTCTACAAGCAACTGGTTGAGCGTGCTTTCACGCTCATCATTTGAACCAGATAACGCCCCGCGGCCCCTTGCTCGACCAATGGCATCAATCTCATCAATGAATATGATACTAGGCGCGCATCGTCTTGCCTCTTGAAATAAATTTCTAACTCTTGAAGAGCCCACTCCGACAAACATTTCCATGAAATCAGAACCAGATATAGACAGAAAAGGAACTCCTGATTCACCAGCAGTAGCTTTAGCAAGAAGCGTTTTACCCGTCCCAGGTGGTCCAACCAACAACGCGCCTTTAGGGATTTTTGCTCCAAGCTCCTCATACTTCTTCGGATTCTTCAGGAAGTGAACAAACTCCATAACCTCCTGCTTAGCTTCATCACAACCGGCAACATCTTTGAAGAAAATCTGGAATATAGAGTAGACATACAATTATTAGCGGCAGAGACTGGAAATATTTCTGAAGCACTCTGATGAAGTACATCTTAAGGGCAAACTTTTTGTATACGAATACCAATGTTTTTTCTTTATTTTGGTATACGTATACAAACGTTTGTATACGATACTAATACCAAAAAAAAAAAAAGAACTTCTTTATTATTATTTTTATTGTTTTGGATGCATAAAAGACTACTTATAGTTTTCAATGCTAAGAACTAACCTTGTCTTTGGCATTCTTATCCACCTTTGTAATGGGTGCTTTGCCGATACTAAATATCCCACGTGCACCCTTTCCACCACCACCACCTCCCATTCCAAATCCATTTTGCATTCCCCGGCCCATAAAGAAAAGAGAGCCCAACAATAAAATTGTTGGTGCAAATTTCAGTAATTCTTTCAGCCATGATGTTTCTGCAACATAAATAACTGGAACATAATTATGTGTATCTACACCCAATGTTCTCTGGGCATCCTCCAGCTTTTCTTCAAAAGCATCGACACTTCCGATATTGAAATAATATTCGTAACGGCCAGGTCTTTCTCTAGCCGGTTTTCCACTAGCTGGATCCTCGTATGTAACATCACTGTTCTGACTCGGTTGGCTTTTTACATATACTTTAGCAATTTCTCTGTTAGTGACAACTATGCGGTCAACTAAACCTGGTTCCAAAAGCTTGTTTTTGAACTCCTGAAAACTAATCTGCAGGAAGACAAAAAAAGCATATGAATATAATGACAAAATTCTATTAGTATATACTTTTGAGGAAAATTTATATGGTGTACAAATAACACAGATTAGCAACGTCAGCTTGCTTTTGCACTTGGTAGATTGGTAATACCTCTTTCCCATCCCCGGATGAAGAAGAAAGTGCAAAAGCCAACAAGCCAAGTCCAATCAATGGGGTGATGAACTTCTCCAGTTTCTTCATGAAATCACTACTATCTTCTGCATTTGCCTCCTCTGGCATTCATAATAAAGTCCGGAAACTCAGAGTTAGAGTCCATACACTTGATTAATCATAAAATTTAAACAACAACTGCCTGCATAGGGACAAATGAGATATGCAGGAGCAAGATTGTTCGGCTCTAGCTCTATAGTTAGATTAAATCCAAGCATTCAAAAGGTTAGAATATGAGAGTGAGTAACACCTAAAACATTCAAACAGGGAATGCCTCTTCTGACGCACATTAGCAAGTAGAGCAAGATAAAGTCGAGGTTCATGCTATTTTCTATCCATTCTCGCTATGCAACAGATCTCACCCACATTAGCACTCAGAGCAAGATAGAGTCAACATACATGCCTATTATCTATCCATTCTCACTATGCAACAGATGTACTCATCATAAACAGCCAAACAGATTATAGAAAGACTGAACTACTATTGTATGCCTGCATACACTCTCCACCATCTCTCATCACTAGAATGATTGCACATGTTTGCTTCTCTATTGCTTGTTCATTTCTTACAAATAAATACAGCAATCAAACACCTTTATTGCAAAATTGCATAATGAAACTGAGGAGCATTGATCACAAACCTTTCGACCCCGATTTCTGCTCATTCTTGGGGATTTCCTTCTTGTTCTTAGGATAAAAATTCTCATAATCTGCAAAAAGACTCTATCTTTAGCCACAAGTATCTTTTTTTTCTCTAATACAGTACAACAAAATTGCTCATCAGATGAAAACTCACTTTTCTTCTTAGGAGCCTCACTAGAGAAAAATCTCCTAGCTTTGGGGTTGGCAACCAGATAATAAAAATCAGATAAATAAGCCCTAGAAGCAGATCCCTTTTTAGCTCCAATTGCAGCAAAATAGCCTCTCAAAAACCCTAATTTGCCATCCACCGGATTCAACCCACCACTGGAACTAGCTCCTACAATCTCCTTGTCACGTAAAACCGACCTCCATTTATTCGCCCCGTTAATGGCGTTCTGCAAAAGCCATCATCGTACATGAATAACTCAAGGAAACAGATTCAGCACAAGCAGATTGACACACCAAAAAGACACAAGAAAAAGAAAAAGAAAGAAAAGAAAGACTCACTTTGGAACGAGAAGCTGAAGAAGCGATTCTGGAAAAAATCATATCTTTTAGCAATCCCTGGGAATAACTGGAACGAAAACGAGAAGAAACAGATGTATAATGAGGGGTTTCAGTCGAGAAATAGGGGTACAGAATAATATTCTGATTTACGTATGAACTGATGATTTAATTTCTTTTTAATTTATTTTTTGTGTAAATATTCGGGGTTTTTTGTTTTGTTGAGAAAAAATGAAAGTGCTGAATGAGATGAACGTAGTTGTTAGTTGTGGAAGGAGAAAATGGTGGAGGAGAAAGAGACAAAG
>JAYMSL010005144.1:0-10398 GCA_036897195.1 Plantago coronopus
AGCCCGAATCCAATTTCGAATCTCCCAATGCGCATGTCAAAAGATGTGTTCAAAGATGACCTCCTCAAATGCGAAAGAGAATTCAAGAAAAGACTCTGCTCTGCAGTGCAAACGCGAGCATGTTCAACTTCCGACTAAACGAGGAACAGGGCGTTTCGACAGTTTAGTAGAACTCCAGGAACGGCATAACTGAACAAGAGTGCAAAGGAACTAGACAAAAGGGAGCAGGAGTACAAATCATGGAGGGGGAAGAAAACAAGAAACAAGAACTGATAGTCACTTGTTTGTTTGCATCCATCTTCAAGATATGGCAAGATGATAAAAGCACCAAACAAATCAAAGCCACTTGTTATGTTCATGGACTATCTCATCTCCCGATTCGACCTCATCGGCCCACCCGACCCAAACACACAATCACATCATCCCCACATATAATCCATGAACACTGTAAGTAAAGATAGGAGAGCTCATCAAGAACTAATCAGCAAATGATTAGCTTCCAATACTGAAAAGAATGCACTTTTGAACTAGTAACCAGCACCATACTGGCCTCAAGTAGGCTCCATAGCTTCAATCTCCCAACAAACTTGATACAGGCACAAGAGCAACCAACTGTTAATACTTGACACTACAATGTTAGCGAAAATCGCCTGAAAAGCCCTTGTTTCGAACTGCTGAACCATTTCGAAGCAGTAACCAGCACCATACTGGGCTCAAGTAGCTTCAATCTTGCAACAAACTTGATTCTTTACAGGCACAAGAGTAATCATTTGTTAATCCTTAATACAATGCTAGTGAAAAATCACCCGAAAAGCCCTTGGTTTGAACTGCTGAACCATTTCGAAGCAGCAACCAGCACCATGCTGGGCTCAAGTAGGCTCCATAGCTTCAATCTTCCAACAAACTTGTATCTTTACAAGCAAGACTAACCTAACTAACTGCCAATACTCACACTACAAAGCTAGCGAAGAACCGCCGAAAAGGCCCTTGTATTAAACTGCTGAAACCTAGCTCAAAAAGGAAACTTTACTTACTGTATTAAGTGCTGTGTTAACTGTTAAGTGAAGTGTTAAGTGTGCTTAAATAGACAAATCAAGATAAGGTAAGCAATTAAATTAGCAGAAACTAATGAAAGGGACTTCAACTCAACTTCAACTTGATCAATTATCATCATCTCATATTGAAGCAACCATAATTTACATTGTGATAGTAGTAGTAGTAGTAACTTGTAAATGCAACAACAACAACATCTTCTTGCTACAATAAGCAAAAATCTTCTTGCTTCTTCTTCTGATTGTTGTAGTATAATTAACAAACAAACAAACAAAAGTTACCCAAAAGTAACAGTAAAATTCAAAACCAACCTCAGAAATCTTGAATTAACCTCCATTTCATCCCCAAACACTCCAAATCCTCTCACCAAGAAAACTCACTAACCTCCTCACCGAACCCCCCTTCTCCATTTCCTCCTCCTCCGCCTCACTCGCCTCTTCTTCATCCACCACTGACTCATCCAAACTCACTTCTTTACTCAAACTTAACGAGTTCAGACTCAGCTCCGAACTCGTTGACTCGCTCAACTCGTTCAGCTCACTCATCTCACTCACAATCACAGCATTATCTTTCAAGCTCTTCCCTTTCCGCCTCTGCTTCTTACTCTTACTCTTCTCCTTCTTCTTCCCCTTCACACAGCTCTCCTCAAACGCGTCGATTATCTCGTGAATCTTCTCGCGATTAGGCGACGAATCCCACTTAATCCAGTAGCTCATGTAGCATCTGAAGCAGCTGCAGCTGAAGCTCGACGGATGGTCGGAAACAGGCGACGGCGAGCCGCCTTTCTGCTGGCGAGAAAAGTTGCCGGAGCTGGAAGACTGAATCAAATAAGCCAGCACTTCCTTCTCCTGCGGAGAGAGCGCGAGGGTCATGGCAAGTATCGCCGCCGGGAGGAAGGCGAGTAGGTCCGGCTGTGGGGACGGGTGTACGGCGCCTTTACTACGGTAGAGCTTCTTCATGGTTGGGTTGTAGAGAGAGAAAGTAGTGAGAGAAAATGGGTTTTTGGTGGTTCTAGGTTTTTGGCAATGGAAAAGGGGAAGGATTTTGATGGTGTCTTTATTTTCTTTTTATTATTTCTTGTTTGAGTTTTTTTCAGCTTTGGAATTGGTGACGTGGTGCAGGGGTTCGAATCAGGTGTGACGCAGGGGAGTGGTGTAGGGTGTGCTGGTAAGGAAGACGGATTGTGATTGGTTGGAGAAGGGATGGGAGTTGGCAGTATGATGAGGGGACCCACAGAGAATCTCTTGGTCATATCTACTTTTACAGAAGTTATCACTCTCTGTCTGTTTCTGGTGTAACAGGAATACAAATTTCGAGACATGTTTATAGTTGGGCCCGATGTGGTTTTAGGACAGGCCTTTCTTTGGACCAGCAGATCTTTTAGGCCCATTTCTTGGAAGTCTATCCGGGTTTAACAAGTCCAGTTCAGACATGAACGAGTGAAAAGTAAACTTACCGCTATATCGAGCTCGAGTAACTTGATGATAGTTCTTGACGAGTTTAGATGAGTAACTTGAACAATATAACGAGCCTATTTGAGATTCATTAAAACTATTGGAAATACTTATGAGTTCATAAACTTTATTAAAATAATGAATTAATTTTAAGTTAGACTCGTGTTGTAACATAAACGAGTATGATATAAAGTTCGAGTTCATCTCAATAGAAAATGAGTATGAAAGGAATTCCGAGTTCGGTTCGTTTATATTATTGAACTCAAACTGGGGTTTAGCACAAGGCTGCAACTACATTATTCAAAAGTGAGTTTCCTGAAAATTATATATACAATTCGTTAAGTCTCGCGAATTTCTTTTCACCTTATAAATTAAGAATATAAATAGACTATCACACATAAAATTATTTACATGGATTCTCACAAAAACTTTGGCCAAAGACACTTGCATTTTACATTTGGACCACTTGTGAATACAATGATACAAATGCAACCAATTATTCCAACCAATCAATGTGCACATTCAATCATTCTTACTTTCTTAACTTGATATAGGAAATATCAAGCTACATTTCGAACAAGTGAGGCAAAATTGTAGAAACGTTTAAAAGAAATTCTAAATTTTCAAAAATAAACATTAGAATTATTAGGGCTATTTTATTCTTTATTCTTTATGACCACAATTATGTCAAAACATAAATTCAAATAAGTTCAAAATTTAAAGTAGCACTTTGTTTTTTCCACTTAATTCAATTCAGTTCAATTTATTTTTAATTAGTTCAATTTATACTTAATTTCGAATCAGTTCATTTGAAAAACCTAACAAAGACGAACACATATAAAAGTGTCTTACACAAGAGCGGCATGCATAGTGCAGATTGTACTCTAGTACCTCACCTACATTTTAAACTTTGAGTAATAGTCTTCAATGGCCACCATCATTCATTGAAAACCACAATTTAAATAAAAAATGTCCACTAACCCATAATTTCAACTTACTCTAAATAATTTACTAATCAATTTATTTATTTATTATCACCTACTGTCCTACTCCCTCAGTATTTACAACCTTTCTAAGAATGATTTTTTTTCGAACTTTGAACGTAAAATTATTCTAAAATTATAACGTATAAAAATATAATAAATTTATGTTATATAAGTGTACCTAACTACTTTCATAATATATTTTTCAAATATTCTTTGAATATATAATTTTCAAGTAATTCACGGTAAAAGTTCGAAAAAAATCAAGTTTTAAAAAGTTGTAAAGGACAGAAGAAATATTATTCTGTATCTGAATTTATTTGACAAAGAGTTATTGAAATTCAACTATTAAAGTCGATATGCAACGATTTATCAATCTCATTATAACTTAAAATATTTCATATTCACAATATATTTCGGTTCATACCATTTTAATTAGTCGAAACTTACAATTTAAACGATTCATATAAGAAATTTTCGACTAAATCGAACATAGCGGATTCGGTTCCCAACATAACTATAAAATTAGGTCATATGGAAGGGGAAGAAAAGTGGGTAGTATTGTTATTGACAGTCCATTTTGATTCGTCTGTCTCATCACACCACCAAAAAGACACAATTCACATACAAGAAGAAGACCAGACAGAGATACTTCATCTTCAATGGCCTCTTCTAAATTTCAAGCTATCTGGAATCACCCAGCTGGACCTAAAACCAGTCAGTTCTCTTTCTTCTCATCCCAATTCCCTTTTCTTTCAATGCCGCCTTTTTACCTCTGCAATATGTTGTCTGCTTTTTAAGGCAGATCTTGTCACTTGTCAGCTTACCAGTCGTAATTTAGGTTAAGGTTAGCGGAGAAATGCTTAATTTTTACTCATTAGTATTGAATATTGACTGAATCAGGTCCTCTTTCTGTTTGTGTTTTGGTTTTGCATTCAATTTTGTGGCCAGTGAATTGAGTTGGCGGAATTTTGTTAATGATATGGTTTGTATGGGGTAGAATTACAGTGATTATTTGAAAAAGGGGTGGTTTTGGATTAATATTTGTTATGAATTCTACTTTGTTATGCTGACTTTTTGTAATTAGAAGTTAGAAGTAGAACTAGAAGATTGATTGATACTCTGTTGCCAAATGTATTATTCACATTCTGTTGTGTGGTCAGTGGTCTTCTTCGTAATTCGTTTATCGGTTTTGGTTGACGAAATATGAAATTGATAGAAATGAGAAATTTTTGTTTGGAAACTAGATTCTGTTTTCGAGTGACCAAAGCCGCTGAGGATGAAAATCATGGTGGGAGCCTGTCTTACCCAGACTCAGGGATTGGATACTTCATCAAATGTAATATTGATTTTAATTTTGGCCTGAAATGGCGTATCTAAAGACCATATCGATGTTAGGGTATCCAGTGCACAAAACGGATATGTAAGATTAAGATAAATAGAAGAGTGCATAACATAGGTGAGAGCTTGACCGTGCAACTAAAGATGTGACTTTTGGTAGTTGTTAATTTCTTTGCAGGTAAAATAGTGTCGGTGAAGATCCTTGTATAAAATGAAGGTCTAACGTGTGTATCACTATCATCATTGATGCTTCACTGAAGAGGATTTAAGTGAGATCACACTTCAAGTAATGGTCTAATAAGATAGGGGATTGCTGGTATTGCCTAGGCTATAGATCAAGAAGGATGCAAGATAACCCAGTATGGATTATGAGAGCAATTGATATTTTTCTTTTCGTAGTACACCTTCTAATCTTCTATATCTTTGGGGTGTCTTGGTTTTGCTATAACATGTGTTTTTTTTTCTTGTGAAATATGCTGCCATTATCACTTGTATTGACAACTGACAAGTAAGCTTTGATTTTGTGTTCTGATCTAGGCTAAGCTAAGCCATATGATTAATATTGTACGGGATCATGATTTTGATTTTAGTTTTTGAGCTTACTACTTTCTTTTTTAATCTTCATGTTGTAGTTCATTTTTGGGCTCCAACCTTCAAATGGGGCATTAGCATAGCTAACCTCGCGGACTCCAGTAAACCACCGGAGAAGGTTTCATATCCCCAACAGATAGGTGAATGCATCGTGATTTTCTTTTACTTCAAAAGCATTTATATTGTTGGGTAGATGTCTCGTTTCTGTGGGAAACTAGGATGCATGAATATCCATTTCTCAATGCTGTTGGCTCATTATCTTGCACCAGATTAAAGTTTTCTCCCATAATCATGTTTTTGCAGCTGTTACGGCCACTGGAATTATCTGGTCACGCTACAGCACAGTTATCAATCCTGTAAGTTCAGTTGTAGGAACCGATGTATTACAACTATGATAGACATTATCTTTTTTCCTATTATAAGATGTGCGACAGTGCGAGTGGAGAAGAAGTATCCATTGTTTTCTCACCCTTTCCTATAACATGGCGAACTAAAGCTCTCTTCAGTAAATCCACATCAAAATGAGTTAATGGAATGTTGGTGCAGTGTGCAATATTGACAGAAAAATAGAAGTAAATTGCATTGTATGCCATGTTTGAATTTAAAGTTCCTTTGGTTTTTACTACTTTTTGTCAATTTTTTTGCTGCGGGATCTTGAAAATTTCCAAAACTCGTAACTAGATAGATATTTATTACTGTTACGCACGACCAAGGAAAGTAGACTTAAGGAGGTGTGAATCTCGTATGTAATAGGCCACAAGAAAAGACAGCACTTGCATTTTGATTTTGCCTTGAAATTGAATTTTATTCATGTTTGGCATATGATTTGCATTTTCTGCCTATTTCTAATTAATTTGCCATAAGATGTTTAAACTTTGTCACTGGATTGCAGAAAAACTGGAATCTGTTTAGCGTGAACGTTGTTATGGCCGCTACAGGCATTTACCAGTTGTCCCGTAAGATTCGGTAAGTCATATTTTCCAGTTATCTTGTTCATAGTTTATAGTGACAGTGATGTATCTCTAAGTTGAACCATCCTTTTCATGCTTTCAGGCACGACTACGCCACCAAGGAGGAAGCTGTTGTTGCAAAAGAATGATGACGAAAAATTACCTTAGAATTGTCTTCCATATGTACTGAACTCATCTTGACTATGCTCCCCCTTGCTTGGGCCTTGGGGGACTATTTCTTGTCTTTTGGGTCATGTCCTCTCATATTTGTCAGCAAATGAACTGGTATAAGATTGTTTCATTTTCTTACATGTACTTGAGAAAAAATAAGATAAAGTCATTCCTTTTGATCAACTTCTGCTTTTCAAGGTTATTCAATTTGTTCAATCACAGATCTTGTATTCTTGTCTTTCTCGATATGATTTCTGTGTATCGTGACAGTTGTTCGGATAATACTATGAATTTTTGCATTCGATCAGGTTCTGGTTTACATAATGTATCGTGAATGCTGTTTGGATAATTGTCATTGTACTTTCTCTAATCCAGCATACAGCGTATAACATAAAACTGAGAAATGAGGCAGTGTTATCAGAATTCGATATGATTTCTGTCGTTAGAATAAGAAATATTGAAGACTCAGTACATGGTATTGTCACTGATATAATCCCGTGATAACATTCACAAAGGAATGATTAAATGTACTCAAGTTAAACTCGATTAGGTTAAAATCCGATTTGGAAAATTAATAACAAAGCAGTGCTGTTCGGATGGTTAAGATGGAATATCTCAGACTCTCAGTAGCTTCACCACAATACTTGCTTCAACTGGTATTCTTTAGCTTAATCTGCTTTCTGGTCAGCATCATTATCATCATCTTGATCATTCAAATCCAAACTCAATCCCAATGCGCCTTCGTTCAGATCTTGCCTTTCTACAGGTTCATTCTCCGTGTCCTGACAATAATGCAATTGTTACTAGTGAATACAATTTTTGGACAATAAATTACATGACAATTGGAAAAAAGCTTTGGCATTAGGTTACGCAGTATGAGGACATGGAATTTGTAAATCCTGGCAGCTGCCCAGTAAAGGATTCGACGTAGATGGGCCAAGAGATTTCCTCAAACAAGAACAATAATTCATACTTTTTCTTACATATTCAATTTCTGTTATGGCAATCTGGCTGATGCAAGTGCGATTTGATAGGATATTTCAAAGCTGATATCAGATAAAAACTTGGAACCTCAACAGATAGCTACAAAGAGTATGCAGGTGGAATTGAATGTACGATACCTCATTTTCCTCCATGGGAACATCATTTATATCCGGCTTCTCTTGTGCATCATTCTTGGGGCTTGCCTCAGCGTTGTTTGTGTCACTCTCGATTGGCTTTGTATCATCCTCATCTTCATTCTCCTCCTCTGATTCATTCTTTTGTTCTTCAAGCATAACAATCTGGCCAATATGCAGAAACAAATTTATATATGCGCTACTCAATTTCGGAACTAATGCACAAGGTCTGCACAAAGTGTCAGCACGGGTTGACAAAAGTAATAAACCTTATTGGTTTCTATTCACCATCAGTACATGTCACAAAAAAAAAAAAAGAAAAAAAAAAGAAGGAAACCTGAAAGTAACAGCAACACATCTGAAGAGTCCAAGTACCCAAAGAAATGCGTATTTGGTTAAGATTACTTAAAACATGATATATTGGGCTCAGGATATCAGGAATAATCAGGTATATATATCATAACAACGCAACAGCAACAAGATATACACTTGCATTAACTGTGGGAGAAACATAGTATAGGCTAACAGGCATCAATACACAAGAAAATGCTTGTCTTATCATATCAGTATAAATATCATTTAATAAAAAAACTAGCAACAAGCAGTTAAACAAACAGACGATGAACACCTATTTAACACTACTAATAGTATCAATTGACAAATGTGACTAGAGGCAGTCAGACCAATGCATTGATCAACTGCCCTTATTAGATAACATCCCTGCAACAACCAACCATAGCCAGAGGATGAACTCATAAAAAATAAGAATTACATACATATATACGCTTCCAAGTGTTATAGTAACATTATATGAGGCGGATTTCATTAGCAGACACGTTTTATCATACACAATTCCAGATCAGAAGGTAACTGTCGGTTACAAGGGGAGAGGAAATGACTTGTGCTTTGTTAACTTACAGGGCCTTAAACACTTAGTTTAGACCAGAGGGATAGTGTCTCATTGTAAATTTCTGACTTATTATAGTGCTATCTAATCCAAAATAGTGCTATTTAATCCAAAATGAAACGAACTGTATTTAGACTAACCTAATCATTCTAATATTGCCTTAGTCTAGCACATCAAGATAGGAAAATAACTACAACGATACTGATCACAAAGTCAGCTGAAACATTAATACAGCGAGTACTTGTATAAGCCGACACACATTGGAGGATAAACACTGTCAAAGGGAATCAAGTAAACATAATTAACAAATATAGATAGAGTTCAAAATAGGCAGGACACTAAAATGTGACTGATGATAAAACTCAAATGCGATATAGCTTCCAGCAAAACATTGCGAATATGGTGTCATGGAAATCAAAGCCACTCAGACATTTGCTTTCCAAAACCAGTGAGCCCTTGCAATTCATCCCTAATTCGCATAAGTTATCTCAAATCAACTTTCTCTCCTAAAGTAACATCAAATACTAAACCACCCTAATTCTGAATACCAAATTCATGAAATCACGATTACAGCGAGTCGCGATATCGCGGCATTTGAAATTAAAGACGCTCACACATTTGCTTTGCCGGAACCAATGAGCCTTATGATTCATCCCTGGTTCTCAAATACTGTAACTCTTCAATGTTCAGCAATATAGATGATTTTCCCTAATTCCTTACAGGCCTACACACTTCAAATGAATGTACATGATAAACTCTCTCTAAAAGTAAAGCAAAATTGAAGCTCAAACTACTCTAATTTCGAATACCAAATTCCAGAAATCCCGATTAACATAACCCTCAACAACTCCCCAATTTTCAGCTAAAAGCTACAATTAGGTATAAACAACAGATCCAAACATATCAAATAAAGCAATCGAATTACGAAGCAGGTTAAGAAGAAATACCGGAATGTATTTGAATTTCCTCTTGGGAGGCTCGTCAGCTTCTTTATTAGAATCCTCGTCTTCACCCTCAACATTCTCCGATTTCCCATTCTCCTTGTTTTGGCTGGGAGTGATCGGAGTCCACTTGTAAAGCAGCAGCTGAGAGTTGTTCGACGAAGCATTGGTAGTCCCGTTGGCGGCGGCAGCAGGCTGCTGGTTGTTGGAATTGGACGCCGGAGAGTGGACCCACTTCTTCTTCCACTTACGGACTGGGCCGGTGAACACGGTGGCCGGGCCGTAACGGCTCGAGGATCGACCTAGGCGAGCCCCCACAGCTTCCATTGGAATATTTTAATGATTTGGAGAGTCGCGGCGTCGATTTTATTTGAGCTGAATTTTGGTGGCGCGTGTATGTTACCCGCGTACGGACTCTTGTTATGAAATTGAAAACGCTATTGTTGGGATTTATACCAGGGAATCAATAAGTAGGCGTTCCAGTGCGTTCTAGTGCGTCCTAGTGCGCATGTATTTGCTTGACTCTCCATATGCGACTCCTGAATTAATCCGATACAAATATTCGTTATAGTATATTGTTTGGAGTTTTGACGGGGTATTCATTCTTGAGTATATGGAATCGACATATCAATCGTGATCAAACAACAGTTGCAGTGTTTTACTCTTAGTATATAAAAAAATTTAAAACCCTTACAAAATGTTTATGCTTTTCACATTTTTTACGTTTAAAAAAAAAAAAACACAACAACAACATACAACATTGTATTCGAGTCATGATCCATACGCTATGTATATAAGAAATAGGGTATAAAATTTCTAAAAGTATATGTTGGATTTGTAATGCTCGATTGATTTATTGAATTTGTGTAAAATTCGATTAACAATGTCA